>DWLR01004065.1:0-12586 GCA_018246295.1 Papilio alexanor hazarajatica
TGACTGGTGAATTTTATTTTGGTTCAATGATTGATCCCTTTCCATTTTGAGGTTTGGTTTAATGTATTAAGAAATAATCTAAACCCCAACGTACTCTGTAGAAAAAATTCACGAAAATAAACTTAAATTGACACTTACGCCAGTACCTAATTGTTTGGACAATAAAACGACAAAACAAATGCAAAGTAATTAAGTTTTCGAAAACAACGACTTTTTTTTTAACAACAAAGGCAAAATGTTTAAATACAGCCAGTGAAGTGAAATATAATTCGTACCTTGCGCAGTTTTCGTCAAAATCCCGTGTATGGATGATTGAATTTTTTGAAAGTGCCTCATTTTTAGCGCGTAAGCCTTGGGGATGACAGCTGGGGGGCACGTGGAATAACAGCTGCGGCAACACCCGCACAGGCAAGCTGTGCCCCACACCTGCCGCGGCACAAATGTTTTTTTTTTTATTCAAACCAAGACATTAGATTAACAGCTGTTTTTAAATTATACCGATGATATCTTAACATAAATCCAGGTAAAATATTGATTGTATTGTTTTACTTGTTTATTTATTTATTTTAATTGCTTTAGGCGAAAGCATATCGGCCTACCAAGTGGCTCTTTAAAGAAGGGAGAGTACCCACAACTTAAGAGCATTATAGGTATTATACATATTATTTGTAAGAATTATAAAAGTTAGAGATGCATTTTTTGAGTTAAGAGTTAAAAAATAATATGTAACAATTTATAGTTGCATGAATAATACGCCTAACGATCGCTTGTTAAATTTTACGTAATCATTTTCACAGCACAACATCGTAGGATAAACGTCGTGTTTGCGATGCATCGCCAGTGTTGTTTGATTGTGTCTGTGAGCGACACTCGACTATTCTGGTAATTTACCTGCACAATTCGTTGTGACTTTGCGCCTTCTAGATTAAGACATTTAAACGTCAAATTGGTGTCAAACTTTTTTATTTTTATAAAAAAAAATGTAAATCCTTAGTCACAAGATGTGGAATATTTATATTTTTGGTTTTCAGGAACATAAAGCAAAATGCAAATAATATTACGTGACTGAAATTTTAAGCTCATTATAATTAAATATGGATAATCAATCGACATCAGAAGAATCAAGTAATGAACAGGCTATTGCGGGACCATCCAAAGGTAGGTACCATTTTTTATTTACAAACCAAGCATAGGTATATCATAGAACTTACGGTGGCAAACGATGTACCCTTAAAACTGTGATAAAAAATTAATTCGTTGTAGGTGCTGTAGGCACCTATTCAAACATAAATATATCTAGTTGACTGTACGTTGATGTAAATAGGCTAAGTATAACTATTTTGGTTCATATTTATTATTAATTTTAGTAGTCTTACGAAATACGCGACAATATTAACCGACGTCAAAAAAGGAGGAGGAAGAACTCAATACGCTTGAAGGAATTTTTATGTTTGTTATCTCAGAATTTCGACATTTATGAACCGATTGCAATTTTTCTTCTTTGTTGGAAATTTTGCTTGTTAATTTGATTTATCCTTGGGTTAAGAAAATATACCGAAACTTGATATTTAGGTAGATTTAAGACTTATTTAAGATTTTTTTGTAATGAGCAAAGCGTAGCTAAAAATAATTTTAAAAACACAAATTTATTTACAAAATTAGATTTCATTTGAAGTCGGTTTTTCTATTGTTAATTTTTTTAAAGATTTAAACACCATGTTTGACAAAATATCGAAAAACATTTTTAAAATAGCGTGCGGAACTTCTCGTCCGTTTCGCGCTAAAATAGCTTTTACGTTTAAAGTACTCAAAGTACAATTTATAATACATACAATGAAAATTATAAGCCTGGATTGATCAGCATAAGCATGCTACTAGAAAGCTGTCATTTAAGACAATGAAGTATATTTTTAAATAAATATTATTTTAAAATGTAAGCCTTTTTGTAGTGCTAATTACAATTAATTGTTGAAAGGTATGTAATTGACACATTCGATTTAGATAAAAACACAAAATTACATTAATATTGAAAATACATATAAGTAAACACTTCGCATAAATTATTAAATGTTACGATAATCTTTACCATAAATCATAGTACGTAAGCTAATATCATTGTAATGAAACATAAAAAATTTCAGCAATAACAATATGACTTGTTTAATTGTATCGAAGTTCATGTCGGTCTGTTGGTCGACCAGTTAGCCAACACGCTCGCTCAGCGCTGCCGTGGAACGAATGGAAGGCGCGAACGCGAACAGTTTCTGAACGTCAGCGCATGACGCACGTCTTATCGGTGACCACGGAGCGCCACCGTCTCGTTCCCTTCGACAGTTGCGAGTTTCGCGCTCATGGAAGAAGAGTTGTGTTTGTTTATCGGTTTTAAAAATTACTAGTGAAAGTGAGTACAATATAACTGTTATATTTAAGCGATTTATGTGATTATAATTTCGACTGTGTATATAAACCAGGATTGCAAATGGACTCGATCAGAGGTAAAGGTTTTTTTCTTACATAACTTCAAAACATATGTTAGTAAATTAGAACGCAGCCGACGTCATTTCATGGAGTTTAAATTTATTGACGTAGACATAAAAGTCGTTGTTTATAGTATTATCGTCGGCTTTTCGTATAGAAGTCAATCTAATTGTTACAAATTATTGTGGATGATAATGTTCTTACAATATGGATAATATCGTTCCTATCTAATAGTAGAAAATAAAAGTATTTCAATAGAAAGAAAATCCAGTGAATAAATCTTTAGACGTCGGATCTTCTAAAATTAAAGTATGTATTTAGTGTCTTATAATAATAATCCACAATAACCAATGTACAATCCTACTTAACAGGGTAAATCACCATGCATACATTTCTGTACTTGTAGGTAGGACAAGGAAAACTATTCTCAGTATTGTAGGATAGTGGTTATTATACACATTTAACACCAATTAAACTTTTGAATCAATTTTCTAGAGTTGTTTTGATGAAACTAAAAGGTAAACAAGCATATTTTTTTAGGTTAGAAATAATGAAATTTCATTATTTCCCACCTAAGAAAGCAAATTGTGTTATTAAATATTTCCTAAATTCATTCTGAAACATGCACACACAAACATAATTGTGATCAAACATGTTGATGTTATCTTTAATTGCCTTATGTAGATTTTATTGAATTTGACATCATCAGTATAAAAATATCACAAAGAGTTGATTGTAATGTAGTTTCTAGGAAAATATAAAGAACTGATAGCCCTATATCTTTTAATTACTTAAGATATGATACCAGAGTGGCTTTACAAAGTATTTGTATATTTCCAACAGTCATTGTACATAAGGAAAGACATTTAAGGTAATGTCAGAGACTGACCTTGTGTTTACTTCTACCCAATTGTGCCTCTTGAATTAGTGCCATGACCTCACAAATTTACCATGTCTAAGGTCATTTGTTCTAGCCACATCCAACAAATTTTTATAAAAAACTACTAGAGTACATAAGTAACCATGGAATGTAATCAATTTTCATTTAAACATTTTACAAGCCTCAGTTCATTATTTTTTTTGTCTATGTAATAATATATATTTTTGTTAATAACTTTGGTAGCAAAGTAATCTAATTTACCCAACTTCATAATTATATTAAGTCATATAGTCAACATATCAGAAGGAAAATTTTCCTTCTGATATATTGCTACTACTAGCGCCATCTCTTATGTGTAATTTATATCAATCACATTGAACAAAGTTCGAATTTTACTTTGTTACGTCTATTAATTCTTTTGTTTCCTCAATAATATTTTTAAAAAAAGTAATTGTGTATCATAATTTGTTTATTCCTTAACAACATAATAATAAGGAGATGTGAACTATTTTAATGTAACTGTATCAAAAGAAATAAAAATATTACTGAAAAGTGCATTCCTTTAGCGTTCGTTCACACGAGTCTACTACTTTGTTGTATAGGTATAAGATATGGGAAAACTTGCGCCTTGGAATGCTGTTATCCCGCGGGTATCGTGAGAGTATTATTTAGAATCACGATGTCGGCGTCGGCGCTAGCGGCATGTTATATTAGCAGTCCCTTTCCGTTCGCGAGATTATACCAATCAAGACGTTTAGTTTTTATCCTACAATCACCTTATACCAAGTTACGTTTACGCATTCGTACGATTCCTTGCATTTTAATATTTTCTATTCACTCTTTTGAATTGTGTATATAATTCAGGTGTGTACATACTTTTTGTTTTATAATATTCACAAATTAATGAAAAGTTCAATAAATCAATTACACAGCCAAACTATATTTTGGTTAACACACAATGGCCGGCGTTTTGGTAGATATAAAATATGTGCCCCATCTGGCGGATGTACGTTTCCTCCGATATCGTTTCCGGGCGACTCGGCTATAGACGAGTTTATTTTTTTAGAGCATTTATGAAGAAGGAAGTCGATGTTTGTATAGACAACGCACACGGCATAAAAGTCATTCATTACTTCCCATTGATAAAGTTGCTGTGAAGGGACGAAATATTTATAGCCTTATATAGCATTATAATATTATGTTTTCACGCTGTATTTGGGATAGTAATTTCTGAAATTATTTAATTACGCCGATTATCTAATACGTATAAATTAATTTAGATAATAGTCTAAAGATGGAAATGTAATATTTTTATAATACAGTATATGACATCTGGCAACCCTAGATATTATATGAGAATGTCTGAAGCTATAGAAGTGGAGTACATCGCGTTGCGTAGGCGATGCAGGCGAGACATAGGAATTCGAAAGCCGAACGGTGACGGCGACGGCGACCACCCATAGGCATGAGAACACGGCCCCGGCCCCTTCCCCACGCTGCCCCGCCTCCGCCGCTCGCCGCGCCTCGTCTCGCCGCTCTCAGCCACAATGCTGAATTTCATTTGCTCTTTGCGCCGACGTGGACCTTGGATGCTATCGCTTTTGTCTTGCTCTTATTGCACGCTTCACAATTTTTTTTATCTGAAACAAACGAAACGCTTCGCTTATACGCTTTTTTACCATACATGATTACATTAGTCAAGGACTGAAACTTTATAATGTTATAACAACATTTCACCGACTACCTTCATGGTAAAAGTTTTGACAGGGTTAACATTGTTCGAGAACGCACGGCACTAAGTACCGTCCGCATTCCATTCCGTCACTTTTTTATTCGGTACTGTTTAGAGCCGGCCAGCAGTACCGCCACATTCCAAAGGCCCTTTTTTACGCTGTGTGGTCGCGGTTTCCGCTGGTAGCGGCAACGCCGCGCCTCAAATATGAATGAAATCCGGTCGGCGGCGGACGGAGCGGCAACGTCGCCCCAGACGCCTCGATTGAGAACTACATCTCTCCCGCATCGCTCCTTTGCGCTCCTCGCTTGTTTATCGTATACCCTGTACATGAATAGGTCTGTGGCTGTGAGTGCATCGCATACCGCGTCCATCATATTTTATTTATCATCTGTCAACCGCACGTGATGACGCATAGCTATACGACGGCGGTACACTTTAAAAGATGTGCACAGATTGTGTTTTAATGACACACCAAGACATGTCGAATTTCATGTATGATATAGTAAAAGTAAGACATTAAATGTGTCCTTTTAGTGGCCATGAAAACAACCGCTAGCCGACCCCACCCGGCCTTCACAGCTGTGCCGAGCACCCCACAAAGATTTCGAACCCTCCTAAATTTACGCATGCGCCGTGGGGTTGTCATCGTAGTACGGAAACTGCTGTCCGTAGTACAGTAGTCAGCTATGCTCCGATCCAAACGAGCGACAAAATCAAGTCTTACAGTTTCATTAAAAGTATTTTATATGAAGTGTGCATAGCGCGGAGATGTGTGTTAGTGTTACATAATATAGCAGCATTTGCTACTCAATATGCCCATACTAGTGGACTGCAGCCGAAGAAATGGTAAATATCGATCGTGTCTACGTGGCAGCCATTTCTGCTTTGATCGTGTTTACATTTATTGTTTTAAATTCTACGCTAAAGGAAATAAACCTATTTCATTCTTCTTCATTGTAGAAATCAACATTAAATGAATAGGGGACGATGTTTGTAATAGCAATAAGGCATTGCTGCTGATCATAGGTTGATTATTGAAGTGGCGTTTCTTTTACAGCTGTTAGAGATGACTTCAATGATATTATAATGGTTAATTTAAGTGTATATATTACTTTCGGGATACGATATCAAAAAAAAAATTGATTGTCTTAGTTGAGTGCATGCGCACTGAATGCACGCAGAGCGGGGATGGGATGCGGGGAACGGGAGCTGCGGGAATGGAATGTATGACGCAGTCGCGTCGGCCATGATCGCGAACTGGTTGTTATGTGAAACTGTTTTAAAGCACACTTGTTCATCCCCATAAACCATACACGCTCACTATAGTTCACCTTTTCAGCAAGGCGCAGACAATTCTCCTAAAATTCTATGCCCTAAATAAAATTAAATTCCATTTGGGCACGTTCATGTGTGAAAAATTTACCAATTTTTTCCTATATGATAATTGAAAAGTTATATAGAATTTTTACGATAGATCGTTCTAAAATATTATATTTTCTATAGGCAATTACGTATCGTATGGGTACTGTTTAATAACTAAGAATAGTTATTAAACAGTACCCATATTTATTTTATTATATTTATTTATTCCTATAAAAGCAAGGAAAAGCCTCGATAACGGTAGATAAATGACACTACAGACAAGACACAAATAAACTTTAATAAAAAAATCCCAATATTTCTTATTTAAACAAAATTTTATTGACCCATTTGGCTTGCAATATGTTTCTCAGCTGTGTTAAGCCTTTGAAAAACGCCTTTCAGATGGCACTGAGCTGGCCACCATAGTTAAATGTTTGTATGTATGTATGTTGAAAACGTATTTATGAGCTAACCATATTTCTAAAGGGTTTTCTTTAAAACTGCTAACTGGAGGTCTCAAACAAAGTGTTATTTCATCTGAAAGGCTTTCAGCAATAACATTAGTTTTCTATTTGAGCTGAACTAGGTAAAAATTTTAAAGTGCTTCCGCTTTTGTACTTGAAAACGAATCGCACCGAAAACCGAATTAAATTGAATATTAGTGTATGTATTTTATTATTCACGATTTTCTTGTATCGAATAATATATCGATTTTTCTGTCAATACCTAGTTATTCGATAAAGTGTTATTGATTTTATATTTCTAGATAAATTTCTATATTTAGATTAATATCGATATTTTTTTTTTAAATATCGATGTATATCCCAACAGGAAAATTCAGTTTAATACAGTTTATTTAAAATGTTTTTTCTATCATAAGTTTGCCATTATAATTAAAAACAATACTATAAAACAACAAAGTATGATTTATCATTTTTTTTAAGATCTGACTTATATAACATGATTGATAAAATGGAAATGAAATAGAATATTTTGTAGCTGTCAAAAGATCTTAATCTGGGCTTGTCCAAGGATTTCAAAACGTTTTACGTGATTTTTAAAACCATACTCTACATAATGTTTCTTATATATATAAAATAAAATTGTTAAGATTTTTGTGTAAAAACACAGTAGTGGTCTTATTTTGTTAATCAAATTAACTTTGAACCATCAACAAATGTACTAAATCGTTTACATGCTGTCGTCTTTCCGAGAAATATGTTTGATAATATTTCGACACTTCTTCGTATGCAATTGAATTATTGATAAATATAGTAAGATATTTTACAATATGTCATCTCATCAGAAATGTACATTTCCATTGTTTATATGTTAATATTTGTGAGTGATAATCAGTATAATATTGTACCCTTATCATAAGTACGCTGGAAAGCCGAATTAGAAACATTCCCAGTGCTCGATTTTTGTATGTAAACGAATGTAAATAATTTTCAGAGGAGATTGTCTTGGGTAGCACAGAGTTCTACTAAGACTAAAAAATATTTAGGTATCGAATGTATTTCTCGTTTCTCGAGAAACACACACAAACGCGGTGCGGCACTAAGATGCTAGGAAGTAAACCTTATTGAGCTCGGGTGGCACCAACCACCTAAACAAAAAACACTATTTCTTTTACCATAGAATTTTAGATTTGTAGGTTTCTTCTTTTCGCTTTTTTCTAATCATATATAGTTACATATCGTATAAACGCTCATGCGTTCGAATACTCTATATTTATTATCAAGATGGATCTCAAAATTTTAATCATAATGATTCCTGACGTCATGTCTCACATGTCTTTAAATTAAATGTACCTAATTTTTTCACACATAGAAAGACCATGGACACTAGTAATAACGGAGGCTTTCTCTTCTTTTCAGTGGCAGCCAACAATTCAACATCACCTCTGACCTCTCAAATGGTGACGCAGCTATTCCGAAGCGCACCGCGAGAAGCAAAACTCCGACCGCTCGTGGACCCTTTAGTACTCCCCAACCCCGGCTGTGAAGTAAACAATGGCTCGGCCTCGTCTTCTCCTTCCGCGACCTCGCCGACCGGCTCTTCAGATAAAACCGATAACCACGACACCTTCGGCTTCTACTCCGAAGCCCCAGACATGCGGCGCGAAGAGGAACGCCTCAAGACGTTCGATAAGTGGCCTGTTGACTTCCTGCCGCCTGAGCAGCTCGCGCGCAACGGTTTCTATTACCTCGGCCGCGGCGACGAGGTCCGCTGCGCCTTTTGTAAAGTCGAAATCATGCGCTGGGTGGAGGGAGACGACCCTGCGAAAGACCACCAGCGATGGGCCCCACAATGTCCCTTCTTGAGACGGCACGCGACCGCCGGCAACGTGCCCCTCGAATCCCCGAGCGCCGCCGGCCGCGATGAGTGCGGCGTGCGTGCCCCGCCCAGCGCCACGCCGGTGCGCATGCCCGGTCCCGTGCACCCCCGGTACGCCTCCGAGGCGGCGCGGCTCCGCACCTTCAAAGACTGGCCGCGGTGTATGCGGCAAAAACCCGAAGAGTTGGCGGAAGCCGGCTTCTTCTACACTGGACACGGGGACAAGACGAAATGCTTCTACTGCGACGGCGGCCTCAAGGACTGGGAGAACGACGATGTTCCGTGGGAGCAGCACGCGCGCTGGTTCGACCGTTGCGCTTACGTTCAACTGGTGAAGGGCCGCGACTATGTTCAAAAAGTTATGTCGGAGGCCTGCGCCATCTCGGCGCCCAAAGAGCAGAAGGAGTCGACCCTGGCGGCGTCCACCGACCCCGCTAAAAGTAAAAGTGATAAAGAGGAGAACGTCGTGGAGGACTCCAAGCTGTGCAAGATATGCTACGCGGAGGAGCGCAACGTGTGCTTCGTGCCGTGCGGGCACGTGGTGGCGTGCGCCAAGTGCGCGCTGTCGACGGACAAGTGCCCCATGTGCCGGCGGACGTTCACGAACGCGGTGCGCCTCTACTTCTCGTGAGGCGCGCCGCGCGCACGATGCTAGTCAGCCCGCGGGCGGCCGCGCGGCGGCGGGCGGCGGGCGGCGGGGCGACGTGCTGAAACCACGCTCGCCGACAAACTGCTACTTCTGTGATTTAACATATGTCATAATATTTTAAAACGCAGTCAGTCAACTCCTAACTGCAGTTGGCCGCGAGTTTGACGAGCAGGAGTTTATTGTAGATGTTGATATGATTTTAAATTATTTATTTGTTTAAAAGTATAATGACAAATGTAAATAATGTATTGTAAATAAATTAGCTTATCATTATGTCCCACCGACAGAAATGATGGTGTACATTTTGAAGAAAATTTATTGCAAGAAATAAATTGACATGTAAAATACTGTTAGTTATCCATTTTAATTTTTAAACTTAACATAGACAAGGGTTTAATTTGAAGCCATTTATTTTATAGAGTCAAGTAGTGAGCCGAAAGTAAAAGTACGCGACTTCGCGCACATTTGTAACAAACATGTCACATATATTTCTACGCATATTAACTTACCATTGTGGTATGTTGTGATGTATTTAATGAGTGATTCGGCGGGCAACTATTACGTATATTGACCAAATATAAAAGAGAAAACATCTTAAAGAAACCGAAGTATTGAATTTGTAACTTGAAGCTCACATTTGCAATGAAATCAAATCAGACTTATATTTCTTTTTTAAAGTTCTGTTTGTATTTTGTTAGCGCGCACTCTATATAATTCTAGTTTTATCTTCGTCCTGACCTGCTGATATTTCTATATTCCATTCAAAGTTTTCCTATTATTTCTTAAGTGTATAATTTGTATTATAATTATTTATAAGTATTTTGTTTCTTGCATTAAATTAAATGTAAACATTTGTCACATATTGTAAATTACAAAGAAAATATCGTAATTAGTATTATAAAAAAAAAATATTAAAAAAATGTGTAACTAAAAAATTATCAAGCAGTAAAACATATTCAAAAATTCAGTGAAATACAATGACAATGTTAAACTGTTCCTGTAAATATTTTATTTTGACAATAAAGGCAAATGAAATTTAATATAATGTGTAAGCCCAGAATTACACTAGTTAGGCATTATGAATAAGCAGAGTATAAAGTTTGGTAATATCTAATTATTTTGTAAATTCTACTATATAGTATTTTTGGGAAATTTGAAATTCATTGTCTTTTTAACGAATCACTATGTTAAGCCAAAGTTTCAAAATCCCTCGCGTGGGATGGGGGTTGGTTCATTTTGCATTTAATTTAAATTATAACAAATATGTGATAACTGAAGATTGTTTACACGTCAGCACTAACAAGTACACGTTTCCAATCTATAAAATCATGAAGCACGTCATATCATATACTGTGAACAAGTAGTTATATATAATCCAGTTCGATATGTTTAACCTTTGCATGAACTAAACGCAACGACTTTTAAAGTTGTCGTAAGTTAGGGTAGCTCTTTAAAAGTTTGTTACGTTTAAAAATGGAAGGGTAAATACATCATTCGATTTAATGATTATAATTTTTAGACGTAGAAAATTAATTATAGCTGTGCAAATTAATGATTAAGAGAATTTATTAAAGTCACATTCAATTTGTTTTCATGATAGGTAATTATTATTTGATCCTGTTGATGTTTTAATAAAGAAGAAAATGTTAAATTAATCTTTGTTTCACTGGTCCCGTTCCTCGACTAGCCTAGACTCTCAAGGGTTGGGGTAGTTTGTGGCGTAAAATACGAGTCATTAGATAATATTTAGAAAACGATGTGTCAAAATCTCCAGTTTTATTGATTGAACAGTTGTAAGCAATGACTACGATAAGTTTAATATGGTTGTTAAATTTGTGCAAAATAATTTTGACAAACACGTTAATATAAACTATACTAAAATAGTATTTATCATTACTATTTCTAATATTTTCAACTAAAAGGTGAGTAAAAATATTGAATTATGGTGGCAAGGGGAGGGAAGGGGGAGGCCCATTTTCCCACATCACTCGAAAATTTGAAAAGAAACTTCGTAAACATAACGCCTTTATTTGAAACGCATTGAGTTGCTTTTGGCACCAGCCCATGTGGTCTATGTTGTAACTTAACTCGCAAGGAGCCTTCAGTTGCTCTTTCTAATCTAAAGTCAGTGTGTCGGTTTTGCAAAGTCAAAACAAATGGAATCAAAAAATCGCCAGTTTAAGTTCCTGCCCCCTAGAAGAAACAGACCTATATTTGTAAGTCTTATAAATAGGGATATTTAGAATCCTTAATATTAGTATACTGTAAATAGCAAATGATAAATAATCTGATAATAAGTGATTTAGATTCTAGAGTAGAGATTAGATAGATCTATGGGTTTATGAACAATTTAGTTACAATATAGCATTTATAATGTATGTGCTTGAGGAAAAAGGAATAGAAATGCCTAAATGTGTTTAGAGAAACACCACTTGCGATAGTCGATAAGATAAAGGTTTTTGCGAAAAAAAAAGATAATTAAAGATAGTAGACAAAGGGCCATACGGTGAGTATCCGTAGCAATGAGCGATGTATGTCACCGAACGATTGTGAACTTCGACTGTTTATAATCGGACTAGACATAATCTACATAATGATCAATAACATTAATATTAATTAGTTATTGTAAATAAACAAATCTGTCAGCAGAACGAAACATTTAAATTTTGAAGTGTCAAGCAACGCAACAAGTCTATTTTTATTCGATGAATATCTTTTTAAGATATTAAGAATTATTTAAGAATAATTATCATGTCCAACCTAACTTACATTTATCGCCATTCTGACTGAAATTTAACGTGTCGTGGCAAAATTTGAAAATTAGACATCTTACAAACTGTTAAAAATTGTTCAGTTTACGATTTGCTGATAGTTTATAATATGTATAGTCCGATAATAAACTGAGAAAGTTCGCAATCGGAGACATGGAATTTATCAGGCTTAATAATATACAAATAATATGGTACAGGTGAATATAGTTTATTATCAATGAAATGCCAAATGATCACGCAATGAGAGACTGTAAGTATTTACTACTGTGCCGCTGCAGTTCGAGCTTCAGTTTATCGATCTCTGTCATCATTTCCTCATCCGACTGCACCGTCTCGTGGATCCGTTTGCACTTGCGTAAGAACTCCAATAT
>DWLR01004066.1:0-12586 GCA_018246295.1 Papilio alexanor hazarajatica
TGTCCATGGGCGTCGGTTCACTTAATGTTAGGCGACCCGCTGCTCGTTTGCCTCCCTTATTCTATATAAAAAAAATACCATCTCTGCTAGACCGAAGTAAGAGGCATTTATTTTTTCTAATACAACTCTTTGTATAAAAAAAAACTATGGTTTGTTAAAAAATAGTGATAACCGGTCAACATGCCGAGATTTAAAAACACCACAATGATATCGTGTCCACTTGGAATCTATATATCCGTTTCAATGTTACCATGTCATATTTTCCTCAATAAATAATGCGATTCATAGATAACTGTTCCAGAATATATTCGTTCGATTATAGATAGAATAGTTGTGCGATTCGATTTCAAGAGTGAAGGGCAACAGATAGTGCTTACGTATCCTGGCGCCTAGTGTAGGAGGACCATAAATTAAAATTATTTCGGATAAACTGTAGTGTAGTTAAAAAAAATAGGCAACTTAAGAGAGTTGTCCGGTTGAGACTTCCAGTGATACGTAACATTATTTTTATTAAGTTATTGTACTTATTAGCGGTTTGTCTTTATGTTACATACAACAATCGATAGAGGTCATCGACCGCTGGTGGCTTATTAGTTTTTAGTTAGCTTACTAAGAGTCTATTGCAGCGTCGGTGTAGGATGCCTTGCCACTAGAGACGGACGGCGAAAAAAAATCATCACGGTTTTTCCGCATCAGTCAATAGCTTATTACCATATTGTCACCCCTTGGAGCTTAAACCCGGTGCTTACCGCCCCACTGCTGAGGGTCTTATGTCGGCACTGGTCCATTGGTGCGTAAGTGTGCTAATAGAAATGCATTATAATTTTAATCATAAGATGGATAAAGTCCGGCGCACATGTTCATCGTTTTATAACATGAACACTTCTATTGCAAAGATCTTCCTTTCTTCCTCTTCATCTCAACTAAAATTATGGTTTATAGGATTATAGGAATCAGACTCGATAAGAATCTTTTGAGATTGTCGATTTGTCTCAATTGTATAATGTATATTGATGGTTACCCTAGTCACTCAGCTGTCGAACCCCGTTCCACGCGAACGATTGGAACAATCAAGATGGCGCCGGCATTCCGCGCGCCTCCGAGAAATGTTGCATGTGAATGTGAATACTGTGGCACCGCTCAATGGAGCCCGCGGAGCGGCCTAATGACGGCGTCACGCGCCATCGCCCTGAAATAGACGCTCCATTCATAAATAACGCCCATTCATAATATCGGCTCGCCATTACCAACTACAGGGTAGTGGAATTGAATCGAAATGAACCAAATGAATACGCGATAACACCACGAAGCTATGGATGGACCGGCCATTAAAATACCAGTAATATGCCAACTTCAATTACAATCACCTGATAACGAAGAAGTCTGGATATTAACCGACTCACGTAGTTCTGACGTAGGCGAAGCAAAGGCATGCAACGCCCACGGCCAAGAATAACGGCGGCGGTTTATAATTATGATAGCATTATATAGAGTTACGTTTTATAGGAACATTGAAAGCTTTCAGCACATTTCACGCCTTTAATTAAAATCATATAAAATAAGAATGATCGCCTTTGTACCGCCAGGACAGGACTGGCTCACTTTATGCAGGGTCGACTGTTTTCTTTTATTGCTTTCTTTAGAAAAATCGACTTAAAATCGTTATAAAATTTAATGACCTTAATTTATAGTATGTACTGTCTAAATATCTTGCATGTGTAGAAATTTCTTTTAGAATCGAGATATGATAGCGAGGATAGAACAAAATGACATCAGTAATTACTGTTTCTTCATCTTTTTGAAATTCGAGAAAGTCTGAGTACGTTTTTTATTCTAACTCATATTATAAATGTGAATGTCAGTAACAATTTCTATCAATTTAGTATAATGTTATTAGCTTAAAGAACGAACCTTAGTGGCTTGCCCATTCTAATGTTTGTTCACGATTGTAGCTAATTTTAGAAACGTTAAATAATTTTAAGAGACCCGATGCGACTCACATATCACACCTCCACGCCTCGAAAATTAGTAAGTATAAAAAATATAAAAATTCTAAAATAGGATACTGTGCACCTGACAGCACAGTATCCTATTCTAATACACGAAGTACCTAAATCATGTTATCTTGCGGCGATTAAATGGGACTTGGATTAAGCTCATGTCAATTACTTGTGGGAAAACAGAAATAGCAATCGCTTCACAATTTCCAGCGAGATCATAATATTAAAATTAGTGGTGGACCACGGGAAGTAACAATACCCGCAAAACAAATTTGAAGTGCCGATAGCCTATTGGTTTAGGGTAAGGACTACGGACTGACGATCATGAGATCGTTGCTTCGAATTCTACCCGCCATTCGACTATTGTAGCTTCCCATGTCCTAGCGCAAGCGTTTAAGCTTATGTGTTTTTCGAAAAGCATTACACATATTTTTGTCTAGCCTTGGAATTGAAGCCAGGAAATGCGACATATAGTATATACTATATGTATAATCTATATAGATTTAGATGGAAATATTTCAAAAGTTGTACTATAAAACTATCTTAAAAAGAAATCCATATATGGTTGAAATCGAGAATCTAGAAATTAACTGATTGTTTTTCTTCGATAGAAATTTGCTTATAGCGCCGTCGCGCCGCCACAATGTCCCTCATTTAATATCTCCTTAAGTATGTGGACAGGAGCAGGTATATCAGGAGATGCGTACTAAGGCAGATCAGGCGCCGCAAGTGGTCATGGATTTGCCACACCCTCCGTCCTAGGATCCTAGTCATATGCCTAGGCAAGCTTTGGAATGGCTCCCACTAGGAACAAGAAAACGTGGCTGTCCTAAGCAAACGTGGCGGCGATCAGTGGTGGTGGATATATAAAGACGATCGGGATGATATGGCGCTAAACAAAACACATAGTCCAAGACAGAGCGAAACGGTGGCACCGTGGACGCCCTTTGCCCCGCCACGTGGAACTGAGACCATTGTCTTAGTTCGTCTTGGTTAAATGTGTCTTAGTTAAGTAAGTATGTGGGCGATGGTATAGACACGAAGTCGATTTTTAACAATGATTACAATATCGACATACAAAAACAGGTATCGTGAAAGGGACTAACCCTAAGGTAAAAGGTAACCCTAAGGTGATCATGGGAGCTTTATATGTATAAAATATTATAGGGTAAAATTTGTTTGTAATAAATTAATACAGATTTTAATAATTTTTTAATATTAAAATTATTCATCTAAACGTCGCCTAAAATGAATAGCTAGTTATTATTAAACGACGACTTGTTATGTACACTGAATAAGGATAGCCAGGAATGGATCTTTGTCGTAATCTTTGGTGGTGGTGCACTATGGCACTATTTGACATAGGTCCAGTAGAGCCAAGTGCTTAACATCTTAAAAAATCTTATGTACGATGCCTATTTATCTAAGTGGAATGATTTTAGTCCATCTTTAAGATACCAGAGGGGTAGTAGAGTAGGTAGAATGGAAGATTCTATAATTTTTTTTTGATTTTTAAAAACAGTATTTTTTTGTCACAAAAATAAATAAACAAATATTATAGTTTTAAATGTTTGTCACTTTTTTATTCAAATACTTAAAATTAGAGAGTCGATTTAGTTATATTAAGATTAATATCTACAGAGTTTTGAACTTAGGTGGTCCGTAAGTCTCGTGGGGTACACCTTGGTTTGTTGAGATCACGTTCACTTCGTTGTTGATGAGGGTGCTAGCGGTAGAGGAAACATCTGATCCAATTGAAGTGTCATATCCACTGGTATCAGAAGAGATTTCATATCCACTAGATCCAGATGAGCTGTGGTATCCATTTTGCGAAGCTCCATGGTCAACAGATGCGGCGCTAAGACCTTCGCCTTTAGCCCCATCATAAATAGATCCGAAATTATTCGATGATGAACCAAATGTTGATCCTAACGACGATCCGAATGACGATCCATAGTTGGCACCACCAGTAAGACCTGAGCCAAATGTACCAGAGGAAGCAGTTGAACCTACGTCAAATGTACTAACGGTACTCGGGATAGAGCTAAACGAGTTTAAAGCGCCTGATCCTGTGGAACCAGAACCGAATACGGTTGAGCCAAGCGATGAGGAATCAAACACCGAGTTTGCACCCTGGTTCTGTGACAAGCCTTGTCCAATTTGTGTTGTTGATACTTCTTGATTTATTCCAGATAATGTACCAGCATCGTCTGAAAGAGCAGTATATGTTGTGTCTGATCCTCCCTTGCTGAAATCGCTAACAATATTGTTGATTACCGCCTGAGAGTCTTGTTTGTTGTTGTACTTGATGAAGTAAACTTCTGGTTTGGTGGGAGGTTTCTGTTCTATTTTCGGTACGACAATATCTTGCGCTTCTTCTGGTTTCTTAACAAGCACGTAGACAATGGTCTTTTCCTCATTCTGAGGTTGGACTGGGATGATTTGAGGAGCTTGTGCGGGCGCAGCTGGGGCTTTAATGAAAATTACTTTGTAGTGTTTTTGGGCTGGTGGTAAAACAATGGGTTGGCGAGGTTTGGAAATTTCGGGTTCTTCCGGTGCTGCGTGGACGTAATAATGTTTGAATACTTGAGCTGGTTGCTGTTGAATCACATTGTAGTATTGTTGGTATTTGTCAGCAGCCGATGACTGATATTGACTGGATGTTTGATACTGATTGAAAGCGGAGTAATCACCTCCTGTTTGGTACGTCGGTCGCACAATGCCAGAACTAGACGTTTGGTAATAATTGGAATTCAATCCTGTACCGATGGCGCCTCCAGTGGTCTGGAGACCAGTTTGGTAGCCATTTTGGTAGCCAGTGTTATATCCGACAGTAGAACTTTGAACATTTTGACTGGTACCTTGACCAGTGTAGTAGTTGGAACCTCCACCGACGGTACCAGTGTATTGTCCGTTGTAGTTATTTCCGCTGGTGCTTCCAGTTAAACCGGTATTGTATATGCCGCTACTAGAGCTGGTTTGATACGTCGGAATACCGTACGAAGTCTGTGGTACCTTGTAATGGTATCCGAGACCAACGTCTCCCGCCACAACTCCAACAATAGCTAAAGTCTGTAACAAAAAATATTCATTTAGTTCCAAATAAGGAATGTAAGGTTATTTAGATTTAATTTTTAGTGTGACGTAAATATCTAAAGCGAAGAGAAGCGTTTTTTTGTCTGAACGAACTATGAACGAAAGAACTGAATCCTAGAAACAACTAATCAGATTTAAAATAATGCTTATGCATTTGACGGTTCAATCATTTATGATTTGGTTATGGTCCTGGTTTTCTTGTTGTTTGTTGGTTAGACTAGGTTTAGTAAGTTGATTAGAAGCTAAGCAAAAAGTACGCTCAGCGAGGAGGATGGAATATCGTCGGCTAATGACAATGTGACTAAAAATACTGTCTATTTAGAATTATTCAAATTCTCTGGAAATCAATCAATCAGATTTTGTCTAAATTAAACGGCGTGGGTGAACTTGCGGTGCGTAACCAGCCGTTATTTATGCGAATATTAGATTGTCTTTAACGCCTTGATGGCTCGATCGTCATGACATTTTGCAATCACGTTGTCAATGATAATCATTTTCTTAAGAATAATAATTTTTTGACGCACTATGTCAATAATTACAAGTTACTTTAAGCGGAATCAAATTACAAAAATTTAAAGCGAGGAAAATAATAAAAGAAATCATGCGAGGCTAACAAGTTATAATTACTGATATGGTAATTATAGCTTACTACACAATCCGTGCACTGTGGCAAGTATTTGTTAGTTACATAAGAGGCTCAGATGCCACTCTTGGCTATATTGCGCAAGATGTATTGACCGTGACTCTAGGAGGCATTGACCTCCAACCACTTTCTTACAAGGCCATTCGAGTTGGACAAGTTAATGATCGTAGGGACAGTAAATCAAAACCAGAAAAAGCACTAAAGAAAATTTATTCATATTAATAGTTTGGTCGACATTGATAAATAACAATACTTATTAAACTAAGAAACACGTTCCAATAGTAATATTGGATGTTACGTGTTACAGAAAGCATTTTCATCGTAAGCGCGTTGGCATTATGCTTGTAGCAATTAACATCAGTGACAATAATACAATCAATATCAAAATATTTTATAATTTCATATTGTTTTTTTTTTGTTAATATACTCTGATTTTTAATTCGGATGGGATATGGTAGAGACAAGGTAATAAATTGGCAGCTCATGTAATATTAAGTTAGTTAAACAATTGGAAGAGTTACAAATGCTATATCCGTCTTTGCTTTGAAAGATTGGGAGGCAGATAATAATAAAGAGGGGAAACCAGTTGGTCTCCAGGGGGATATAACCGAGTCTGCGTATCTTATTTAATAATATTAAGAAAATAAATAAGTGTAATAATGTAAGTATAATAATAATATGTGTACATGAATAGTGATTAAACCTAAGGTGAGCGGATCCTCGTTTGCATCCAGATGCAAATTTGATAGAGATAATAAGTTGTATCTACATATTTGATAATAGACGGCCGTGGGAGTTTTTTCAATATTTATAAATTATCCCAGCAACAAATATTATTTAGTTTATAATTAAATTCCGAAAACCGGCTACGGCGATATTCCGCATTTACAACTAAAATATCAATTGGGAATAATAATACAAGAAAACATTATGACTTTGATAATTTTTCAACCAATGAACGTGTCCATTAAAGCTTTATTTATTGCTTTTAAGAGTGCACAAAGTTAATTTTGAGGTATAAATGTTGATTTGGGTTATATTAGATTTGATTTAAAAATTATAAATTTTCGCGAAGTTTTTTTTTATCTGAATTAGAAATAACAGTTGCTGTAACAACAACGGATGTACGCGTAACCGTGCGTTTGCACTGATGAAACATTAGACGCGTAGAGTTTAAAGACCATCGCATGTAACAAATGTCAAACATGCTGTGTTGTGGCTCGGAATTGAACAAAAGTCAAAAATTTTGCACGAATCTTAAAAATTGTAGGTTCGCACTGACAAGAAACATTTACAATCAACATGTTTAATAAGAGGTTTGTTATGTTTGGCGTTTGCATCGATGAACAATATGTTTCGTAACCTAATTTTTTTATAAATAAAAGCCAATAAAGCACTTGCAAATATTCATACTTTCGCTTTTATTGGGTTGCAGATTAAAGAGTCTTGTAGCATGAGTAAGACTGACATACTTACGTTAAAGAGATTTATCAGAAAAACTGTCTGTTTTTAAAACTGTTGTCAAATTGTTATTCAACTTACCTTTCTGTTAATTAGATGGTCATGTCAAATCAGAATCAGCTTTTTTCTTCTTCTAGCAACTAAAATATGTTAAATAAGGACTAACTAGATATTTAGTGTAATTTCAATGGATTTACCGGGCGTTACATTGTTACATCAAAGACATAGTATTTAATAGCGAGTAATAATAGTAAAACATAAAAACTTTTCCGGTGATTTCATTGCTTTTCTATAGAATAAAATGGCTGCCAGTTTATAAGGTTTTAAGATTTATTAAACAACGCATTAGATTTATATTACACATCTCAGAATTGTTAAAAAGTAGTCACTATTTTAAAAACCAAAAGCACATATTTGTCCAAATGATAACGTCGTACGTACAAAAAGGTACAGAGAAAGTACGTGTCAAATTGAATGATATTGTGTACTACTTTATGCGGCTCGAATGCACTTGTTATGAGTTGTGTTGTAATAGACAACTGGTTTAAGAGCACAGTTATGCCGACGAAGGTCAATGTTTAGAATTAGCGGTCGATAAATCGTGACGAATTTGTAAAGATGATGAATAATTTACCTTAACTTTTTATACTATTTGTATATTTATTTTCTTTGTCTATACTAATGTTGTAAACAGGAATTCAATCTGTCAAGATGTCTGTCACGTAAACACGGTAACGCAACTGATTTACTTTAGATTTGGAAAAGTATATTGACTATCATTAATCGCAAACATTCAAGTTTCTGGGATGCACTATTACGGACATAAACACACGTGAAGAGGAAATCGAAATCCGGATTCATAATGCCCTCCGTTGTAATGCCGCCCTGCACAAGTTGCTGAGCAGAAAGACCAGGATACGAATATACAAAACAGTGATAAGACCAATCTTGATGTACGGCAGCAAGACCGGGACACTAACCCTAAAAGAAGAAGAAAACCGTGGCGGGGAGGAAAATCAGAGAGAAGAAGGGAACCGGAGAACCACAATCTGGAAATCGAGAAGCTGGTAGGCGAACCAAACATTATGGGAGAAGCCAAAGCCCAGAAACTCCGCTGGAGGGCCACTTGCTAAGGATGGAAGAAGACCGTAAGAATTAAAGGTTTCATCTATAAAGATGTTATTGGATATCTCGAAAGATGGTACATGTAACCTTGACATAAGATTGACGTGGCCGAATTTGTCATCGAAACTTTGTTATGGGTTCTACCATATCATATTATGAATGTCTGTCGATTTTAATACTATAAACAAGATGATAAGAGATACTCGCATATTTCCAAATTTTTAATTATGTAATCGACATTGATTTTACATGCATAAATGGCTCGAACCCAGTTTTTAATTGGAAAGAGATATTATCATACGTGTGCGAACATAAAAGTACAACTGTTTTTTTATCGGGGGTGAGTGTCTAGTTAACAATAGCTGTAATATCCTTATATTAAACATACAATACGTGTGTAAAATATGTACCCTATCATTTCATAACAATATATAGAACAAATAAAGGAGGAGAAAAATAGTTTACAAATCGAATCAACAAAGAGTTGTTAAACAATTCCATTAAACTTTAAAACATTAATCAAATTCTGTTATTATCATTAGAATGCTAGTATTATTTACGTGGAGAATTTCAAGTTGATTTTTTTAAGCGTAGGAGCTTTCCGTCTGTAATAAGTAGAGCATATGAGTATTATGTGTGTCGATTCATTATAAATACAACATGTACTATATGTGTTTTTATAGCTATATGTGTTTTTATAGTTTTTATAGAAAATACCGCTGGGACAGATCATTCTGCAATGTGTATATGTACATTTAAGAGGTGTTCAACGATCAATACTTAAGGTGTAACGTTTGTTTTATTATTTTTATGATTCTACACCACATCAATGAAAGACTGCAAGAAAATACAAAGTATTTTAAGTGTAAATAGAATACTATCCTCAAAATTATGATAGAAAATTTTGTACATTTTTGAATTTCTGTGTATATGTCTGAATTTTTGTATATTTCTGTGTAGCTGTTTTGGTTTATATTATTAAAAAAGTTAAAAGTTGACCCTCTCCAAAATACCCAATCATGTAGTCCAATACTTTTAAGATATATCTGATCAATGGATCAATCTATCAATGGATGCATTGGAAGTCAGCGTTTCGAAGGATTTAAGAGCACCTTGACATATAAGAGAGGAATTTAGTGTCGCCACAAACATTAATATTTTATTTCTGTTCATCATAACTATGTTATCAAATTTGTTTTTCATACCAAGGTCTAATTTAAACGTATTTTCAAGAAAAATAAAAATCAATACTTATACCTGTAACGATTTTCTTATACGACATAAATTGTATGTGAATAATAATGTCAATTAGAGTTGCGTCATAATTAATTTTTCTATAGTATACGTAAAAACATTGGCCATAATGAAATAAACGTATTCGAATTTTTTTACAAATTTTACACATCGTAATTTTACCGTCCTCAGTCTCACTCAGAAACAATTCTAACTATATAACTTGACATTCCTCGGCCGGCTTTATAGGACGACCGATGAAATACTTACGAAGGTTGGATTTATCATCGTTTTTGCGCTTCTTCTTGGTGGAAACGTATCTGAATGTGCGAACAACTACAAAGTCCTTAAGTCATTTGTAACAACGGAAAGTCTCATTACAGGACCATTAAACCCAAACAGGGCTTTTCTTAGATCTAAGAATACGTCAATTATCGATATATATTTGGAACCCAAGGTTAAATAACATTTAAAATTAAACGGAACCCACTTGAGCCTACTTGAAATTGATATGTGCCTAAATGTAGAAGTTCTGAGGTAATCAAGATAAAAAAATACACGCGAACTGAAAACCTTCTTCTATTTTAAAGTCGCTTAAAAACCATTGTAATTTATATGTTTGAAAAAAATAAGAAATTGTTTAAACGAAAGTTTATCCGATCATATACAGAGATGTCGTCGCTCAGAACAAATTTGACGTAAACAACTATTATATCATTTAGTCGTGTAATTCGACGTAAAGATGTAAGATGATTTGGAAGATTAGAATAGAGAGGTCTTTGATCTAATCGTGAACCTTAAGTGACCAATAAATAAATTAACATATAATAAAATAAGTTAATTAAAACAACCTATTCTGTCGGAATAAATTGTAATAAACGATCCTCGAATTAACAAAAAAAAAATCTTCAATAATTCCTACTTTTCTGCATCAATGTATGGTTACTAAGTAACCAACAATATTTATTTAGTTAAAAAAAACTTGTGAATTGGGATTTTCTTGCACTGTGGTGTGGATTAGGTAATATATTTCTGTATGCTATGAGTTCAAGGCTATGGAATCAACACTGAATGTTAATATGGTTAGTGATTGAGTGACATTTGTACTTTTCATAAAGGATCTTGTATCTTTTTTGTGGTTTAAGAAATAATTAGCAGATTATGTAAATCTTAAAAATTTTATTATTAGTTTTTAACTGTTCCAACTAAGTTTAAGCCTTATGTCGTGAATCTCATGCCATAAGTATGAGTGGAATGGCAGATTCGAACCCACGTTTATTTTTATTTGTACGATACCTCATGTTTATTTGTACATATTTTATATTTTTTTGTGGTCATTTTAATTACTAAAGATAAGCTAAGCTTTTTTATTTGATTATTGCATATATACATTTATAACAATAGTTCAAGATTATATATCACAGTGAAATTTGATGGATGGGTCATTAATGGAAATTCGACAACCATGTATTCATCATTAGTATTCAAAACATACATAGTTTTACTCCACTGAAAAATATCTATAGACGAATTAGTGAAAAAAAACAACTAAAGTGACTCCTTTTATATAGTACGTACGGTAAGCGGGGAAATAATTTACTGTAATTTAGGCGAACTCCTTATACCTATTTTGTTTCGTATAAATTCTTATTTACGTAAATACAAAAAAATCTAGATAATATAGACCTCGGGCATAATTTTCCCATCAGTCTTTTGCTCATACATCTATGAGGCATTGCTTCTATGTCCTTGTTATGTAAAGAAATCCGTATCTAAAATTCTCATTAATATATCTCTCTATATATATTTCAAATTACTTACTAATAGTCGTTAAAACATTTTTTTCAGATTAAGATCTAGAAAAACGATCTAGGAAAATACTTTAAGAAGTTATAAAAAAATGTTTCTATTCATTGTGACATAGAATAACAAGTTTGTCATGATAATATAATTATATAATCGATCTTTATCAAAAAAAAATCTTATAAACATCTTTTAATAATTTCTTGTCCAGTAACTCATAAAGTGAACAAGGTTTAAGGAGAAAAATATTAAAGGTTTAACATTCATTAACAATTCGCAAAGCAAACCAATCGCGAACGCGTCTCTCGTGTACAACTCTAATAATGAAAATGTGTTAACAAGCTTTTATTATGACGTAATAAACACAATAAATAATAAGATACGTAAGTTGAAACAACACAATACGCACCCAAAGCGCGTTCATACTGCAATGTCGGCAACTGTATACACGATTGTCGCTTGGCTCGGAAAGACCTGTCTTATATACCTGACACGAAGATGCTTTGCCGGACAGCCGATGCCCAATAACAAGGTTGTGTCACGCACAAGACACCACGTACCCGAAAACCGGTAACAAGAAATTTCTCGCCCATTTCTCAATGGAGCGTTCGAAAACTCAAATGCACTTGTATTAAATGCAGAATTACTTTTGTAATTTTATTTTGAGTTACACGTACTATTTTTTTCTACCCCTCTCTGGGTGTATTATACAAAACAATATATTCTATGACAATATATCGATAAGAAATAATCATTATTTTGCACCTAAGTGCTGTTTTTTGTATGTCAAAGGTTGAAGCAGTTATTTTTGTATTTCTTTTATTATTTTCATTATATTATTTTCATTTTGTTTTTATTATAGAACAATGTGGTAAATAGATAACCGTCGATGTTCGTAATATGTCTTGAATAAATCCCTTTTAAAATTATTTACGACCCCTGTACTACGAAAAAAATTATCATTTCTATATAACTTTCGTACACATTTTTTTTATTTAATTCACTTTTGATTATTAAGGAGGTTTTGATTGCGAATGTATAATGTTTTTTGACGTTAATTTAAAAAAAATGTGATTAATCTACTATGTTTTCTTCCTAGAGATTTTTCAAGGAATCTGTTGAATACTTTCAGTGATCAGCGAGTACAAATACAGATTTTATATATCGAGAACCCTATAGCTATATTTTAGTTTAATTTCATTATATATATATATATATATATATA
>DWLR01004067.1:0-12585 GCA_018246295.1 Papilio alexanor hazarajatica
TAAAATAAATTTAGATGAATAATTTGTATTTTTTGTTTTATTGACAAATTCCCGATATTTAGTACACAGAATGTACACACTACGCGTAACCGAATCTAATACGGATCAAACTTTGCGTTCTGTCTTCGCTTCGTTTTCGTATCTCAGTGTACTATAGACGTTACGCTTTGTTACTTCAAAGTGAAAGAACCAAAGCGAAGCGTAACGCTTCAGCTGCAGCTGTGTGCTACAGGCGTTAAATAATTACTTTTATTCGAATTGTTTGATTCGTAAGAAAATTTAAGTTAACAGATAAGCTTCTCACTATTTCCTTATCTGATACCCATAAATTTCCGACACACAGGCTAGCAACGCATTTGAAACCCGTCTGTTGTATATGTTGAAAGGGCTAAGTGGCTCCCATTTCCTAACTTTTAGGCAATCTTGCTCGGATTTAATATATTTTTTGGGGGTTTTAGTGTTTACCTTGCTAAAACCTAGCCTACGGGTCCCCTAAGTACAAGACTGGCGTGAGATCGCGCAGGCCCGGGAAAAGTGGAGATTTTTATTGTCAGAGACCAATGCCCAGTCGTAATCCAAGGTAGTCGCTAATATAAACCGTGTGGACATTCATATCAAGATCAAATCGCACCCCAACAAATAAAGTATCTTTATATGTGTACCGTATTATTACCGTTGTATATATTTATTTAGGACTACAATAGTTGACAAAGGTAGGTGTCAAACGGTTTCACCAACCTGTCATCGTCATTTCCCTTCCCTTCCTAAATAATTGGGATGCCAAATTGAAAAAGAATTATTAAATTCTGAATGGCAGTTCTGAATTCCTGAGTTTATTGCGTTCAAACAAACAAGCTATTCATTTTTTTTTTCGTTTGTTTCAGTATCACGGCATATGCTCTCGGATGTGACGACTCTCCCGGCGGTGCAGCTCGGTGACTTCCTGCTGCAGATCGAGCTCGACGACCCCAAGGAGTCTGTGCGGGAGATCGCGCGCCGCGAGCTGCGCGAGTCGCCAGAAGTTGTCAAGCCCGCCATCAAAGACTTGAAAAAACTGCTAGAGGGTGACACATCTTGACTTTTCAGCTAACTTATACCTATATCGATGCTACCCGTAATATCAAAAATATTTGAAAAAGTGCTGTACTCACGACTTTATGATTTCCGACCAAAATCAAATACCTTAACTGCAACAGTTGACCTTATAACTAAAATTAAAACAAATATTGATAACAAACACATTACATTGGGAATATTTATTGACCTAAAAAAGGCATTTGATACCGTGAGCCATAGTGTATTATTACAAAAACTATATGCTCTAGGAATCACTGACGTAGCACATCGAACATTGCAATCCTATCTCTTAAATCGTAAACAAATAGTTAAAATAGGTGAATATCAAAGTAAACCTCACAAAATCACTTGCGGAATTCCACAGGGTTAAATTTTGGGGCCCCTCTTATTTTTAATATATATAATTGACATAACTAAAACAGGTTTAAGAGGCCACATCACACTTTATACAGATGATACTTGCCTTTTTTATTTTGCACACTCTATTCATGATATAGTTACGCAAGCTCAAAGCGTTTTAAATATCTGACAAGAATGGCTAAAGTATAACTTACTTACTATTAATGTCTCCAAAATTTGCTTCATGATTGTTGCAGCAAAAAATAAAAAAATCAAAACAATGCTTCTCTAGTAATAAATAATAAAAATATAAAAATCTGACATTGAAAAGTACCTGGGTCTACATCTAGATAGTAAACTAACATGGAAAACTCATATTAATTCAATTCGTTCTAAAATTAGTACTCTTATTGGAGTTTTGAGAAGAGTAATTAATTGTATCCCAGCACACACTCTCTATAATTTACTAGTTAAACCACACCTCGAATATTTAATCGAGATACGGGGTTCTGCTTCAAAGATAACTGTAGATGCTCTACAAAGGACACAAAACAAACTTATCAAAATATTGTTTCACTTCCATTATCTGACACCAACTTCTGAAATGTACATTAAAACTAATAAATTTAACATAAAACAACTTTACATCTATAATACATGTATACTCATCAAAAAGATTGTGAGAAATGAGACAAATTCACAAATAATCCTTAAAAAAAGGACTCACAGGTATCAAACCAGGAATTAAGATAAATTAGAATTATCAACGCCTAGAACGAATTATGGACAGAAAAGTGTGACATTTGAGGGAGCGCAGTTATATAATACTTTACCTAAATGTGTTCGAGATGTAAATAGTATGTCATCTTTTAAAAATAAACTTAAAAATTTCATCATAAAATATAACAAATAATTATGCTATACCACTGGTGCAAAATTATATTGTATTGTATTGAATTTCTCATAAGTGAATTTTGTAAATTCTTTGAGATAATAAAGTTCTTTAACCGCAATATTTTGCTTAGGTTAGGAAAATTTACATAATTACAGGTTAGGGTTGTTTGGTTGAATATGATAGTAATATATTAAAATATTATAACTTGAAAAGACGTTTCACGAAAGAAATGTTTTTGCTTTTGAATTTGTCAGTGATTAGTTAATTTCACAATCGAGTTAGTATGCGTGTATCGTGTATCGAATCGCGCCAATCGTAAATTCATAATGTCTGCCTACCCTCTGGTATTATGTATTATGAATTTACGAACCCAGAGGGGTTACCGGCGTACTTTACCAAATAAAAACAAACATCCCTTTTGGTGCCAATTTTTCATTTGTTTATTTAAAACACGATATAGGTACAAAACACAATCAATAGAATAAAATGACTTATTTGATTGTTAAGGCGGAAGACGACAGCTTTGAGAATTCAAAAATTACTTAATCTAAGTAAGAACAAATCGTATTCGTGAAAATCGTTATTCTTCATTCAATTCAATTTATCAAACAAATATATTCACATTTTAAAATAAGTTATATTTCTATAGAACAATGCTCAGACTGCAAGCTCGTTAATATTCATAATTTTCAGTAGGTATTGTCAATAAACTAATGGTAAATGTCTTGTCTCGTGTCGCGTGAAAAAGTTACTTACCTCATGTTTTTTTTTAAATTTAGCATCACAAAAAATATAAGTAGAAAAATATAAATATAGAATCACGTCAGCTTCCTAAAATGAATGCGTTTTTAATGATGTAAATAAAACACAAGTTATTTCAAAAAAGTCTTCGGCAAATACGAAGCGATATCGGTTCGAAGTACAAAAACTTGTTTGCCGTCAAATAAGATTGGTGTCTTTGTCCAATACAAACACAATAAAAACATACGAGCATCAGAAGGCCACCGCATTCGGTAGGTATAGGGGTTTTGTGTTGAGCAAACAAACATTCATCATCCAAGTTTCATGTATAATTTTTAATATAATTTGATATAATTTTTATCTCAGTTTTAATTTCAATAAAGTAAAAAAGGCGATGTTCCCTTATATGTATGTATGTATTCATTTATATTAAGGGACCAAGTTTAAGAGAAATACAGGTTTAAGAGAAATACACTACTAAAAAGTAGTTCATTTTACTATACAAAAGCCGTTGTTTTTGCTACTATGAATGCTAACGCGCCAAAAAAGGAACGATCGACAACATCTTCATTTAGAGTGACAAAGGAGAATGCTCACGAAGTATGAAAAAAACCCAGGCTTGGCGCAAATGAAACATATATCAATTTCTTAATATAAACGTGAAATGAAATGCCATATAGGTGGCATCATCAAAATCGATGGCTAAATGTAAAAAAATGTTATTTGTTTATGGGCAGGATCGACATTCAGGTATTTCTTTGTTTTTTTTTTAATATTTACAACTAGCTATAAGTAGATAACAAAAATACGCTTTACATTGAAACTGATGGCTGAATGTGAAAATTGCTATTTACTTTATGGAAGGGGTACTTTATGGTACCTAAAAATAGTTATAACTGTCATACTTATAGGATACCAGTTATTAGTTCGACTTCGACTTCACGGGCGCCATCAAAAATAATGTAATTAATAACAATTTAAGCAAAATCATTATCACTTAAAGGTTTTCTATGTCTAGTTAAATGTTTTATAATGATGGGTGTTCAAAATCGTCTTGGTATCTAGCCCATCCATGATCGCAACTGCCCAACGTTCTCTTTCCATGAATGCCAGAGCAATACTGTTCCGATATGCCATTACTGGCAGTTTCTCTTGTAGTGATGCGTACTATTAATACTACCTATAATAATAGAGAAAAGTCATGTGATTTTAAATAGTTTCAAATAGTAAAAATAATAATTAAAAATAATCCCTACCAATAAACAAATAGCATTTTTTCATTTAGCCATCGATTTTGATGAGGCCACCTATGTGGCATTTCGTTTCACAATTTTACTAATAAAATGAAATACATTCCCTTTGCGCCAAGCCCGAGTTTTTTTTAACATTGTCCTTTCCATTAAGAGACTCAACTTTCTAAGCACAGATCAATGAATCATTTTATTCATATAGGCAGATAAGTTTTTGCACTAATTTCTCAAAAGATACGTAGTACTGTGCGGGAGATTCTAGCAACTATATTTCTATAACATATATTTCTATACTACATTTTTCCACAGATGACAAAGATCTACATGTGCCCTTACACAGTGAAGCGTGGCTCATCAGGTTCCTACGCCCCTGTAAGTTTTACCCTGAGAGCGCATATGAATTGGTATGTTATGGAATATTATGCTTTTATCTACACAGACAATAAAATAAATAAAAAATATTTATACTTAAGCACCTCCCGCTTAATTATGCAGTCTATGTCATGGTATAATTGAGAATAAATAATTATGAGTATATTATATTTTTTTGTTAGCTTTTCAGCCAGCATGGTGACATTAGAGCAGATTTCAAAATATTGTCGATGATATTGAATTATTTTTCAAATTTTTATTGAATACTTGATGTGCCCAGTATCTTTTGATATCCTAGCAATAACTCATGGTTCGTATCAAGTGTTCAAGCGATTCATAGATTTTTTTTTTATTTTAATAACATTATTTGCTTCGTTCTTATGTTATTGATTTTTATCAATAAATCGAACGCATCGTTAAACATAAAACTCAGTGAAATATAAATTTAAACCTATTAAATAACAAATGTTATTATTTCCAGATTAAACGGTACTATGCATTTAAAGTAAAACATAAGGCACAATACGAGGGTCTAACGCCGAGCAAAGAACAAAACATCTTCAACCAGAACATATTGACAGTGCTGCCGACAAGAGACCAGTTCGGCAGACGAGTGCTCGTGTTGGAATTGGGCAGTGCGTAAGCAGTAACTTTCATCTCGCTCTTTTCAGCCAACAATCGTTCACTAGGCGTCTCTCAATGACCGCCACACAGATCAAACCACTGCCAAAGATACATTGGGCTTCTGTAAGCTTTACCAGATCATCGGTCCAACTTATTTAAGCTGTCGGCCTACCTATGCATTAACTGAAACTATATTTTTGTGAATGGAATGATTCAATAATTCTGGCAAGTTATATGAAGAAAGACGTATAAGAAAAATGTAAGCTGCAAAAGTGTGTTCGAGCCGCAGTGAAGGAGACACCTTAAACCAGTGGTTCACAACCAATTTTGGGCCATGCCCCACCTAGGCATTTCTAATATCCTGATGCCCCCTCTCGTGATATTCAAATTTTGTTATTCAAAATGTTGTTCTAATGGTTATTTACATGAAGGAAGCTTAAAAGGCCATTGAGTTGGTATCGAAACAAGCTTCCAAAGAATAAGTCATCCATGAAAGAGAAAAATGAAATAACATCCACTCACTAGAAAACAATTAATTGTTAACAACTCATTCTCGAATTACCTCATAGTCTTTGGTATAGTCAGTCAAAGGGTGCACGTCCTGCCCATGACCCACCAAAATACTGCCATGCCCCACCGGTGGGGCCTGCGCCCCACATTGGGAATGACGGCCTTAAACGAAGTTATATCTATGAGATTGGTGACGTTCTAAAAAAGGCTGTATTAAGAGAATCCGTGACTGGCGAGCATGTAAGCGTAGATATATAGATTAAGAGTAGAGGAAGCGGGAGAGAAGATATTTAAGAGGATAGGAGGAGGTTGTATGACCTAAATGAACATAGAGTTCTGATGTCGCAAATATGCTAATACTCTCAAGTGACATGATGTTAATGTAAGAATTACGTTTATAGTTCATAATATGCGTCTGTTAATTACAACTTCCGACCTTTAAATTAATAGCGGTTGACTTTCTAAGTTCATGTATGGGCATCGACAAAAATGTAAGAAATCAACTGCCACGCACTTACTTGATTAAGTGAAATGAAAACCGGAATACATGTTGAGTTACTTATATGACGTAATTAAACTTTTATTTAACTTTAGCCCCGTTTAACTAAGCAAACAGGTTTTCTGTTCGAAAATATGCGTCCAAAATTATAACTCTAATATGTAATCTTAATTACATAAAATCTTCGTGATAATGCCAGTATTATTAAATCTAATATTAGATAATTCCTAAATACCTACACCTAAAAATGAATGCTAAGGTGAATTTCGATCAGCTTTATAATAAATGCAACAAATTACTATTCAACCATAATTTTCGTGTCATATTTTTTTTTTCCTTTGTACGATACAATTGAAAATGATTTGACCATGAATTTTTTTGAGTTGTACATTTTGAAACATGCCCATCGTTTAACTTAATCATAATGGCATTATATTATGCTGTTTCAGTTTAATAATTTTGTTTCCGTGTTTTTATGTAATTTTGTAATCATTTTTTTTTTATTTGAACCACTTGACCATACGGTTATCAAAGACAAAAAGCTTTCTATTTTATACGTTTTGCATACACCATCTACATTTCTTTTATATCGACATATCTTTACTTTTTTTTATCTAAGCTGTAATCTATAAATATTTGTTCAGTCGCTCAAAGATCATCAGCCAATTTTCTACTTCCTGAAATCTATCTTTGTGTAGGATTTTTTTTAAACTTTTTGTTTAATTTAATTTTACTTGTTCATAACCTGCTAAACTGGGGACGGGATTACCAATAAAAGGCTGTAAATGAATGCATGTAGACAATACGAAGTGTTCAACTGAAAGTTTTCACGTATCCAAATATGTAAAAATGTATCGCCCTCTTCAAGCCACGTTTACCATTGCTTATTATTTCCAGAAAAGTGGAAACACAACAAATGTTCTCTGGACGAGGTGTTCAAGGGCTGTGTACTGTTCTTGGAGGGAGCGATGCTCGAACCCGAGACGCAAGTGTGCGGCGCCGTCGTCATCTTCGACATGGATGGCCTCAGCATGCAGCAGGTCTGGCAGTTCACGCCGCCCTTCGCTAAGAGAATTGTCGACTGGCTACAGGTACATACAATCGTATTTAGCTATTGAACCATATTTTTTATTTGTTTTATAATATAAAACGAGCAATTCTTTTATACTTATTTCAGCTATCTTGAAAACTGCTTTAAAGATTTGGATAAAATGTTTTATCTATTTACATAGAGTTTTTTTACATTTATCTAAATAGGTGTCTTTTCCGTTATAACACACATTTTCTCAAAAATATTGTAATTAATTTTTAGAGCGCCATCTAATATTTAGGACTAGCTTTGTTGCCAATGGACGATTTACTAATATTTAAATTACCTACTAATATATATTCCAATAAAATACGGTCTTACAAGAGACAATGCAGAGTTGCAGAGCGAATTCAAAATTAAAATCAATGGTCAAGACTGTGTTCTATGTTTCTGTCTTTTTTCTAACGACCTTAACCTTTGTGTCATTAAAATTACTTCCTGGTATACGTCGCACCAATTTAATTGATATTATAAAATTCAAAATGGCTTAAATTATGATTCTGAGATGTAATTATGCTAACGCAACTTATATTCATGCTAACAATAATTGATACGGTCAAGTGTACAGACGCAATTAGATTGCTGAACAATGCATAGAACGCAACTTCACGTAGCGCACATGCCACTGACACACTGAGCCAATTACACGCGTCACTGCACCAGCGTATATACATACACGGAAGTATAAGTTATTCATGTCAAAACTTCTAGATATGATCTAAGGGCAATGGCAGATTTCCGAGTCGATCATCTTGCGTTTAGTGTTTTTTATACAAGAATGTGGCAAAACGTTTACCTTAGCGCTACCCATAGGCATCTGATTGAAAGCAACAAGCGAGTTGCGTTGTCTACCTTCTATAGACAGAGGAGAGAATTTATAGAAAAATAGACGTTTGCTTCTCCCATCCCCTTCTTTGTCAAATCCTCTTTCCCTTCCCATCCTTTCCTTATTAGAAAAGGGTGGGAAAGGGAAGAGCACTAAAATTAGGCCTCCCACTCATCAGCCGAAACGCAGAAAACTTCTACTTCACGACTGTCCTTTGTAAGGTCGTGGTATTTCACCGGTCGAGCGGGCCATTCGTGGAACAGATGTTGTTGTTGCGGACTCTACCCTCCACGGTCTATGATCATCCACTGCTGGACATAGATGTCATCATTGGGTGGAAATGTGCCATAATCGCCCCGCTTGGCAGGCGGGTTGGCGATCGCACTATGTTCCACCGTACTAAGAAAAGGACGGCCTGTCCTCCGGTGGTCTTTACGTCCAGACTCAAGACAAACAGTCAAGTTCATGCACACAAATGTTTGTCCTGGGAGGTAATCGAACCCACGACCTGCGGCGTGAAAGGCAAGTATCTTACCACTGCGCCGACCGGTCAGCCACTCTCACAGTCACTGTCGCAGTCATAGGACTCTACCACTGTTAAAATATTCATTCGCTTATTACTTAAACTTTATTATCCAGCATTTTATAATGTTAGTTACGTTTTGCCGACGGTAGAGGAAAGAAATAACAAAACTAACTATGAAATATTTGAAGTCCAATGGAGAAATAAATAACTTTATTCCCTCGTCAGGATTCGGGTTAACCCGCAATAGTTTAAGAAGAGGAACTTGGGGGAAAGTTTCAAGCAGTTAAGGTGTATATTTATATATTTTTTTATTATCCAACTTGTTTACAGGAAAGTATACCGCTTCGAGTGAAAGGTCTATACATAATTAACCAGCCCTTTATATTCAATATGGTGTTCCAACTGTTCAAGCCGTTCCTGCAGGAAAAGTTGCGCTCGCGTATTATATTCATGGGCAAAGACAGGGACCTTCTGTACAAGCACATCAGTCCCAAATGCCTTCCCGATAACTACGGCGGTACTCTCACGATACCCCCGGTCACTGGGCCACAATGGCTGGAGCTCTTGCTCCTCTGCGATCAGGAATTTAAAGGTTAGCATTTGAATTAATATCTCAGACTAGCCTCAATACATTCCTGAACATTATCCTGTAAACTCCTATAAATGTTTGTGTCACATTTTTAGAAGGAAGTACCGTTGATTGTTCTAAAGCCAAGTCTGAGATAAATAGTCTTTGCTAAGCATTAGTCAAAAATAATACTTCTTAGGTACAACTTTGGCTTGGCTTAACAAAGTACCCATTACCAACTTAAATAAAATAATACCTTACTTTGCTTAGCACGAGCTAAGCCAACTTGCTCTGGCTGAGCCATGTCTTAAGATACGTCTGAAATATTTAATTACCTACATTTTTATAACATCAACAATGTTCTACGTGTTATTCCCAAGGAGGGTTGGCGTCAGGCCAGCCGACCGTAAAACTATACCCAAAACCAGTTACAGTATGGACTACAGTATAGTCCAGGATATATGGAAGAGTAGTACATACTGTGCCGACCCTACGCAAGTCGGAAAAGGGCAGGGAGAAGAATGAATGTTATACGTTTTATCATCGATGTTCAGACGTGTACTTAATGATCCCTTTACAAGGCAAAGTATCTGCTTTCGCAAGATATGTCCAAATTAGAAATTAATATATATTTTTTTGTTTCAGCTATCAACTCTTACGGTTATAAAAAGATGTAATAGCGGTTCATGCATTTTGGCGTAATGTGATATATAAAATCGAACTTTCTTCGAGTTCTTGGAAAACTACTTACTCTTTGTAGTATCAGTACAAATAAAACCTCGTATTAAGCAGTATACAAAATTATTTTCGTTGAACAAAAATAGGTATTTGGATTTTCGTAAGAATAGCTTTGACTGTTACGAAGAGTTATGTTCAACGTAAATATTTTTTTTATTTACAAATATATATAATAATATGATTTATTTTATATTTTGAAAAATCTTAGCCATTTCTTTCCTCATTTTCATAGTTACTATCAATTTTATGTTAATCTTTATCTGAAAAATTACAAATTATACTTTTATAAGATTATTTAGATATACGGTGATAATTTTGTCTCCGTCTGGTTGGGTATAAATGTATAAAATACATAATTAATAAATATTTATTACGAATAAATAACATACTATAACATGAAATATAAACTGAAAAATATAGCTAATAATAAATACATAAATATGTAAATACCAACCAGACGAGACTCCCTCGGCAGGGGAGACCAGACGGCCGAGGGTTAGGGGAAAAGGGAGAGGAACCGGCGGACAACCCGGGCGGTGTCGAGAAGCACCGCTTTCTGCATCTGGACTCGGAGCACACCGTCCCGGAGTCCCAGTCGCTTCAGATGTCCGGAGAGGCTGACTCAGATTAACCCGTTTGCTGAGATGACTATCAGGATGATTTTAGTCGACACCCCCACATGTCGGTCACCTCGTGTGCCAAGTCGAGATATTTTAAGATTTATTACGAGTTGTGTAATGCATTACAATTACTTACACATACTTCTTTCTCTATTTGCCTTATGTAGGAAGAAGTATTAGGAAGTTGACATCTCTCTTCAAATAGAAACATACCCACACAATTAGAGATGGGTTTTCGTAGACGTACATATTAAACAATAATTGTTAATTTTGAAAATAAAAGTAAGTTTTTATCTTTACAAATGCGTTACATTTGAACATTTTAATTACTCGAGTATTTTATGTAATTTAGTACGTTTCACTCAAAAACACAAAGACAAATCAAGTCGGATTAGTTAAATTAGTTTTCCTGTTTGTTGTTATGATTTTTTTCCTTAATATATATCATAAGAATTTATCATCCTCATACAACTAGTATATTATTAGTTAAGAATTTTATAAATTTACATAATACAATTAATCGCTAATCAATTTATTAAGAGTTTGTTAATATCTTTTTGTTATATACACCTATATCTCTAACATTTCCAATAACATATTTATTTCTGTGATAATACTCTCGTGAGGGATTAATATTAAAATTTAAATTTAAATATTAAAATTAATATTTAAAGACCATTAAAAAATTAAGTGCCTAGGATCTAAGCGAAAGTAACTTCAGTAATTCGAATATGTTATAAAAATTTCGAATCCCTAAATGCGACTTACTAAATATTATCAAAGGCTGTGATTTCGCGTAAAAATTTAGTAAAAGACAAAAACTTAATCTAATATTTGATACTTATAAAATTTTATAATATATGGATGTGGAAAATTATTCTTTCAGTGGGTATTTTTGAGGTATAAATTCAATTTTCACTCAATAATAATTATCTTCCTTAAACTCGTAATTAATAAGTACGAGTATTTGTAATTAAGATTTCATTAACGGTGATTTTATTTTAAGGGATAAAACTTTAAGATTTAGACAATTGTAAACAGGGATTTTAAAATACATATTGAATGTTGATGTTGACATTGTAAACAGATGTAAATATTGTGATAGAAGCGGAAATACATTTCATTAGATTTCATTTTAAAAATAATGTAAAAGTACCTATTGTCAAATCATTGTGTATATTTTTTTAAAATAAAACGATATTGTTGATGTTCTTATTATTTATTTCCTGATAATAAAATTTGTTGACCAACGAGTAAATTAAATCCTGGTAACGAAACGTAAGGCAAATCCTACTGAAGGTTTGTTAGAAAGTTGTTATTGCCGCCGAATTTAGATTTGATAATATTTACAATAACCGACTTGATGATGTTCTTTCAACATAAATTTTTATATATTGGACAGAAACTTCGGAACGAATTCGAAGTTGAAGTTGCGGCAAAGGTCGATTTTTTTTTTATGGGAACAGACGAATATTAAATGCCGAATAAATATTTGTTTTTTGTCAATGTGTAAGAACGATATTCGATACGATCGTTTACATTATGCTGGAGCCGGTGAGTACATACTAATGTCATCTGTCGTTTAATGGTAATCTAATCGTTAAAGTTATTTAAATTAATAAATACATCTACCAAAATTACGAATTAAATATAATGTTAGTAAGAAATTGTACCGTTCAAATTTGTAAGTATTAGGTTGGCAACTAATAAATTCGCCACTTTTTTCGATCGATTGCTAGAACAATGTAGAAGCTTTTGGAGCATTTCACCACAATATATAAATAGAGCGTGAATCAATCACTCGATCATTGCGCAACTGAATTTCAAACAGTTAAGTTTAAAAGAAATATGGAGATTTCTCGTAGGGAACTTCGACTACTCCTACTTCACGAATTTCGTTTAGGTCGAAA
>DWLR01004068.1:0-12582 GCA_018246295.1 Papilio alexanor hazarajatica
TTGGGTGGGAATCGAACCCACGACCTGCGGCGCGACAGGCAAGTGTCTTTGCCACTGCGCCAACCGGTCAGTCAGTTTTTTCTACGCCAAGAAGGAATGTTTGGGGGTAACTATTTTCACGAAACATCAAGTAATTCGCTTGCACATTTGCACATTGCAAAAGAAAGAAAGAGAAGGAAGGGGCCCCAATTTGTAAGATATCGTTATTTGAAAGAAACCACGTTTATAACTGACATGTTTTATTACATTTATTTGATATTTATAGGTAAATTATTTACTTAAATATAATTATATTCTTAAACTCTAAATGGTTTTACTTACATTACAAGTCAATGCTCATTTAAGACCTATATACAGTAAAAAATAATAAAGTTTGACTAATGACTTTACATACATTACACAATGCAACCACCTAACAGTCTATTTAGGCCAATCATTTGGTTTTATATAAAAGTTAATGTTTTTTACTATTGTAAAATTGGTGGTAAAAATGGTTATTGTGTTCTCCATCATCTCTATCTGCTTCTTCTAAGCATTTTATTCAGATACATAATTATTTTGCATAATCTTTAATAGACAATTACAAATTGTGCCCATGTAAAAATGAGATCCATTAAAAATTCACGACTGGTTTTGGTCACATCCTTACATTGTTTTACAAGTAAGCAATTTAAATGTAAAACATAATATCCAATAAATAATGATTGTATTTAAGTCGATACATTACATTAAATTTATTATTCCTCATTTATTCATTTATTTTTACTTATTGTTGTAAAAATATTAGCAGATTATTGAAACCAATTAATTCATATTTCTTGTGATCATTCCAACTAAGCTTATAAGCGCTTACTTCGTAATCGATTGACGGATTCGAACCCACGATCTCATAATCGGTAATCCGTACCCTTAATCATTAGGCTATTGGCGCTTCAATAGCTCTTAAGAAACCTTCAAAAATAGATATTCTGAAATTCTAAAATATATTTATTATTGTATTCACTCTCCTGCGAAGTCTTATCGGCACGCGGTACCAAAGAGAGGAACCTCCTCATGAGTCTGTAAAATCACCGCTTTTTGCATAGGAGCCATAACTCAAATATTCAGCGAGGATTGCTGAAGTTGTTGGTCAGATAATTTCATTAAAACTTTACTATGGGAATAATGGTAGTCGATTTTATACCTCGCATGGCGGTCATCTCATAAACTAAGTTTGAATATAATGTTTTAACGCGATGCGAGACAGTTATATCGAAATTATATCACTCCTGGTTGGTCTATTATAACAATGTCAGGCTTATAACTATAGTTTTATTCGTGATAATAGATCGATCCACAAAAAGTTATTATTATTCGATTTTCCATAATACATCATTTACCGTCTAGACAGTATGTGCAGACATATCATCGGCAACAGGCCGACATTGGGCACTAAGAATATCCTAAGCTCTAAATACGATGCACGCAACTGTTTACAATCGTCAAGACTTCTTATGTTAGCACCGAAAGGCGACCAGTTTGTTTTGACGTTACGGATAAATTATTATAATATCCGAGCTACAATTTAAACATGAACAGAATATTTTTCATAGTGTAAATATACCTACATTTACGAGTAATAACTAATTAATACTACAGGCGGGAACGGCTATTGAAAATATAACGTGGTAAGTGCATACAATGTTGTAAAAGTCAGTTGCACGACTTGTCGCACAACTGATAGATTATGATAAAAAAATTATTGTTATTAACTCTTTTAAGGTTAGGTTTTGTTGGTAGTGTTAGGAGACCCTATTAGGGTTATACAATATGGATATTTATGTAAAGACGTTACAATTACAAATATATGTTATATACGTATCAGATTTTTTTCCTTCGTTACAAGTATCGTGACCCACTCATCAATTCTGTTAACACTTCCTAAACATTATAAATTACCAGAACAAAATTATGTAATATTTATTGATTAACCGCGACCATGTGCGAGTTTGTTTTTATCTTGGAATATTGTGATTATAAAATTTATTTTGTTTCGGAAATTGTGAAACTATTTTCATATCTCACAGATATATAACACAGCTATCTGTGAAGTAGAGATTTTTAATGCGTTTCGTCTGATAAGTGAGTGCCATAGGTTTCATCGTCTATCCAAATATCCCCGCTCCCCTATTCTATCTTTTTCTTATCCACTATCTTTTTTTTCTACAAAAATGCTGGCGACATCGGGTGACCCGTGTCCTCCTTTGCCTGTTTCTTTAAAAAAAAATCAAAATGTCAACCGTCACGTCACATCTAGACATTCCTTTAACGTAGTTGAAGAAGAAAGTTAAAGGTATTAAAATTCAGAGCTTATTTGTTGTAATACCTGCACGTATTTCGCTTAAAGCGATAGGTCACGCTTTAACTTATCGCCTATTTGTTACATAAACCCGGAACAGGAATAACAGATGGGTTTGTCTGTCCTAATGCACTCGCTACATGGTTTTGTTATTATACGATAAATAGATAAATAACATTCCATACGTTTGACTTGAAAAAATGCATATCATAAAGTTCTATATTTGGTGCTTGTTGTTGTCATCGGTTAGGAGGTTCGAAAGAATGTTCTAGAAAAATTAAAAATGGAAACCTTTAATTTTTGCTTACTACTGTGTTGACGCACTGTTATCCATACATATTGTATTATAAAACAAAGTTTCTTTTCAAGGCTCCGTTTTACGGCTCCTAAGTAATGTTAAAAACGGCTTATATAATGGGACTTACATAAAAATTATATAGGAAAGAATTGTAAATTTCCAAAAATTCTAAATAAAACTCGCATTCCTCTATCTCCTATGGTTGTATCACAATAACCGTTTCTACTTAAAAAAAATTAAATCAAAATCCGTACGTTATTTACGACCTTATTTTTTTTAAATTCAGTATTAATTTTTATCCAAATAAACATGTTAGTAATTTTTTACATTATATATAGAATCGCCTTTCACACTAAATCGATTTGACAAATATTTAAGAAGGTACCAAATTAGCCACGACGACGAGCTACCAAAAACCATCAAATGCCCCCATGAAACATATGCTAACATACCTTAACCTAAAGCCTAGTCTCCCCCACATCTGTCGGTCCATTTTCATACAGTTTTCACTAATATATGGGGATTCAGAAGGATGGATTTCGTATATAATTTACTAAATTAGATAAAATATTATTGTGAGGTTGATTTTTGGAAAAGCTAAATGCCGGTATGTGGCATGACATGCAGACATATACATACATATACGCTTTGCCATCCGTGCGAAGCAGGGGCGGATTAGTAGTTTAATCTATACGAATATTATAAACAGCGAAACTTTGTTCCGGATTAACAAAAAAACCAATGAATGAGTTGTTGTTTCACAGGTTAACCTACTACTATCAAACACTGGACACTCTACTATGGCATGCAGCACGAATTCACCCCGTGCCGGATCGCAGATGCACGAAAGGCTCTCCGGACACCTAAACCTGTGTAAATATTCCGAGAACCCCCCGTGACCTGTTAAAACCTGTACCAGCACGGGGTCATTCTATTTTGCGGAGTACCGGGTAGGCGCGAATGTTTTATTTGTTTCTTTGTCTGTCTACCCGAGGGAAGCTGAGCGGTTTTCTAATATTTTAAAATTTATTATTCTGTAGTATTTGAACATCTGAGATATCAACATGGATTTAGTATTTAATGAAATTTAGTTTCTACATATTAGAGGTCGACAAGTTATTAAAAACGCAGTCAGCTGTCCATCTTTATCGTTTACATATGATGTGAATCTAGATGAGACGTGGCGCCATCTACCGCGCATGTCTAATTATTGTTATACGTGTTTATTACTCATCGACACCACTATAACTGTAATCAATTTATCGTATAAGGTCTTAGTCCACATGCGGCTTTGAGAATTACAATAAAACGTTGTCCGGCCGCGATTACAAAAGTTAATTCAGAGTCGGTTCGATTCCGAGAAGGTTTTCGTATCCAATCGTTCGTCTGATCTTAAACTTTTTGAACGTAACAAAATAAAACCGTATGGAGCGAGGAATTTTTATTGCCTTCATGACGCCTAAAGAATAAAAATAATAATTTTAACATTACTTTTGTCTATGGTCATACAGAGCAATAATAAATACACGCAATAATAAAAAGTAATAATAGTAAGTAATAAAAATTTCACCTATTGTCGATTGAAATTTTAAATAAAAGAAAAACTAATCATTTAAAAAGAACAAATAATATTTTAAAATGTTGACACTTACCCGACTGACAAGAGGATAATGTTTTTCGCGGGTTATGTATATTTAAATATATGTAAGTACGTATGTTCATTCCATTTTGGCCTCCTGTAACCTGAACCACTTGTTTCAGTTGAAAGAGTGAAGTCTCATTCGTATTCTTCCACGAAATACCATAGGGTACAGTTAATCGGTTTTATTTTTAAATTAAATATTATTTTCGATCAAACAGGGAAGCGTGGAAAAGCTGAGGTGGAAGATCAGACAAAACACTGAATTTTACCTCTACCTCGCGTTGTATTCGTGCGAACTGCTCCACTTACCCGAGTTTAAATATCTTAATAATTTCGACGAAGACAACTTTAGGTATAGTAATTGTATCATATGTTTACTCGATCACAAATAAACGTACATTACGTTTATTTGTTCCCAGAATGTTGATTGTAATATAGATAAAATTACTAGAAATGACTGAGAAATAAAACCGTCAGGCATGCCTAGTATCCGATTTTAAAAATTATTCCACCAATTTGATATAGACTATATATTTTTTTATTTATCTGTCTAAGTCAACCGGGGCAGGATGCTGTTCATATATACGTAGATGCATTGACAATATCCTTAACCGATGTGTTTTTGTTATTCCAATGTTAATTGATTCCTTTAATTTCTTTGCGGGACCCCTTGCAATGTGTACCTCCGTGGGTCCCTAAATAATACAACTCGCATTTTATTTGTTAACTCGAAACCAGTCACGAAGGTAAATCGCCAAAAGAATTTTCGGGGACTACTCGCTAGTACTGAGAAGGACCGACAGAAAAAAAAATATATAATTCGACTTAACATCTAACCATATTTTACCGTCAAAATCGTTTATCATTGACCTTCTCAAACATGCAGGTAGAAGAAAAAAGTTAATTTACTAAGATGAGCATGTAAAATGATACTGACATACCACCCAAAACCATCGACATACAAGTTCCTTCGTATAAAAAAAATCATATTTTCTTTTTTATAAGAAGGAAATGACATTTCAAAGTAGACTTAGCATCAGTAATAAATCTATGTTGGTAAAATTCGCGATGCAAAACAATTAAAAAGAATAGTCCACTTATACTATAATGCAAAGAAAAATAATTAAGATTCGTTTTCACAGAACTTTCGGCATGGATATATGCCTCGTTGAATGCTCCCAAGTCTTTGCAGTTTAATTAAAAATCTTACAAATCAATTTATCCTATAAGGTCAAAAAGAATAATACTATCAGAAGATATGTTTCTGATGGTTTCGATTAAGAATTGTTTCCTTAATTAAAAAGAAATTACATAAAAATATTAATCACATAAAGGTTAACTTTTTCTTACAATTATAAAGGTAATGCAATGATTGCATTTAAAGAAATTCTCGCAATACGTGTCCAGCAAAAAGCTATGAATTTAACATCAACTCCTTATTCTATATTTGGGCTCACATTAAAACCATACGAAATTCATTTATTACATGAATTTCCATGCGTTCATTAACTGATAATTTTTATTACAGTATTTGTATATCAGAAAATACGATGAAATTAATAGACCAAATTAAAAAAAAAACGCAATTAATTACCATTACGACGCAATTAGATACCCATTACGTTATAATGGGAAGGAAAACTGACGCTGGCAACTTGTTCCACCAATCCTTTGCTGGAACAAACCATACACGGACAAAAATCAGTAACTCACTAATATACATTATTGCAGGATATTATCCCTGAGCGGAACGAGTTAAAACCAAAACCGTTCAATATATTTGTAGTTTATTTATCTTTATTTTTTTAATCAGAGTTTGTCTATTTGTTACCGAGTTGGTGACATCACGAGTGGCGCCACTATTTACCAATTGCCGGCAATTGTAATGAACACGTCGCCCCTAGCTGTCGCTTTGATTAAATTATATCATTATTGCTCTCTTTCATTCCCTATCTTCCTTTTACTCAAGAAGAAGTGATTCTTCTCTAACTCTATTATGTCTTACAGCTAGTGTTTAAGTTCTGCATTGTTACAGAAAAATGATTGTCACTCATATACATGAATGATTTGTCGGCGCCCCAATTCCAGTTCTCTTTCCTCCTCCCAGTGAGGAGGATTTGTTGTTTATAGGTAGCGATCTCTCGATATTGGGTGAACCACTCGCTCGTTTGCCTCCTGCTTTTGTAAAAAATAGAAACGTTTCAAAAATTCAACTCAGTCATTTGCAAAGTTTATCTTAAACAATTTAGTAATTTATACATAGCGATAATCTAAAACCGCATATTGTTCATACGCTGCGACTAAACACACCAACGATTATTTTTAAAAAGTACAAACAAAACATCTGGCAAAGGGCATCGTTCTCATCAGACAAGACATTTGCATCAATTAGTGGACGATTTGTGAGCCTCGTGCGACGAAATCTGATATCTTTGCTTTATTGTAGCCCTGATGAGTTAAGTACTAACCCTTTGTTAATTGAAGAAACTTGCTTGTAGTTCATATGCTGGCAATTGGCATTAACGATTTTTTCTATTCCACTTTAATATTTAATAGGTACTTTAAACCGAGAAAAACTGAGCACATGATGTAAGACTAAAGAATTTCCCGTACCATTTATATAGAAAATATAAATAGAATACATACAAAATATTGTTCTATACGGCAACTAGTAAACTATATTATTAATTTTCAAAACGTTTGATTTTTAATACCAAATAAAATAATTACGTATATATCGAACGTTTTTTTTTTCACCCCAGAATGATGTGAGGTATTACTTTTAAACTTCAAAATAGCACTTTTTCTGTTGAGCAGGCTTATTAATGTAGCAACCGCCTTTGCTTTAATTTACTACTTTCATCGATAGAAAGATCTTTTCTTTCGAGCAAGAACGCATTGGATATAATATTGGTGTAATCGGCATAAGACATTTTTTTACTCGTAATATTTATTCAAGGAAACTCGCAGAAGACCGAACACTTCTGAATTCTTTGATGATGTTCCTATTTATGTTCGTAGTTATAAATCTATGTTGGGCTGGCTCGGCGCCAATCCGGCCGCTGTCTAAATTAGACTAAAATGCACTGTATCTATCGGTTTTATAACATTACACGTTTCTATGGCTTCTATTGCAACACGCTCAGACTCATCGCGTGGTGTGACGGCTCAAGTTTAGTACGTACTGAACTATCCCTTATGTAGCTATATTGGCAGTGGTAGAGTTCGCAACAATATCTGTTGCACGAATGGCCCACTCGATCTGTAAAATACCACGACCTCACAAAAGATAGGCGTGTAGTAGGAATATTCTGCGTTTCGTCTGAGGAGTTAGGTGCCAAAGGTGTGTAATTTGAGTTATAAACAGCTAGTTATTATTGTTAACATCGTCATTTAACGTCGTCGTATCCACATATGATGTATCATACAAGGAAAAAAAATTATCAAAAAAATATATATATATATATAGAATAAGGGAGGCAAACGAGCAGCGTTTCATGTAACATTTTCTCCCACTAATTCTTGTAATTGAGTTTCGTTACTGGTCAACACGAAATAGACGTAGCTCCGAATCCCATCTACACCATTGAATCTAATGTCCACCCTTCAATCGCAAAGCTTATTTTGTTCAGCGCAACAGTTAAAGTTTTCATCGCTGCGTCTGTGACCTTAGAATGAAGTAGTTGCCATCATACGAACGCCAGATAGATTGGATCTTGACAACATGTCACATATGTCGTAAATTTCAAGAAAACTTAAAGAGGGTGAAATAGAGGACGAAAGTTTGTATAGGAAACCCACGAATCCTCAGGTTTAGTCAAAATCACATTTATGCACTCGATAAGAAACGCTGACTCGTTTTTAAAAAGAATCGTTCATCATCACGATAATACTTTTAGAGAAAACTATTGGTGCAAAACTCGGGATTTGTGAGTCAAAAGTGACGTAAAAATAAAATACTAAAATTATTCATCTGGTTACAGTAAATTGCCTGATTTTTTACGGCGGAAAGTTTTTGTGTCTGAGCTATTATTTTTAAAAGCAAACCTTAGTGAAAGTGGTCATCATTGACGTAGTATGCCGTGTCTTTGTTATAGAGGTTTCATTTGAAAAAAGTACATTGAAAATGTGGACAATAAGCTGAGAAAATTATTTTAATTTTAACTAATTGTAGATACCATTATGTAATACGTGAATCTACTTATTAAGGAATTATTTATCGTAAAATAAAGATATTTCCGTCCCTAGACTATGCCTATTTTTAAAACTCAGTGCATTTCCTAGAATAATGACGTTAGCTAAGAATGAGTTTCTTATTTCGTTTTTGTTAAAAAGCAATTCCAATAAGATAATAATAAGATTTTGAAGTAGTACGTAAAACATATAACATATTAAAACACAGATCTAGATTCTCGACTTGGATCAGATTGCATAGATTCTGGGATTCAAAATGTCTGGTAAAACCGATCCATCCCCAGAGTGCCTAAAGGCGCGAGATAGTAAGAGATACATGGCACGGAGTAAGGACGCCAAAATGTCAAAGTGTTTCGCCGTCCCCAACTTTTCAATTATGAAGAAACGGAGATTCTGTTTTTTTATCGCTGTCCAAACGAATATTATTTTGACTGTGACGAATCAGAAGATCGGTGGATTTGTTTATTTTTCGTCGCCTCTTAACAAAGAGCGACGAGAATGTCCTACGAAAAAAGGAGCGCCTACAGGCACCTAGACAGTTAATCCGCTCTCAGACAAGACTGAAGACAAGACAGAAATGATTGAGGGCTTGACACTCAAGTAGACAAAAATAGCTATGTACAGTATAACGATTAACCGAAGTCGGGTTATCCGGGGAGCGGATTAACCGTGCGTCCCTGCGCCCACCGTGTGCGACGCGCGAAACACGCCCAACCGCTTTTACCAATTATTTTAAAAAACAAAACTAACGTATGAATTCCATATTGACAGAAACCAGAGAACTTCATTGATTGGTATGTAGGATTCATTAACTTCATGTGATTAAATTGGAATTTACTATTTACTAGTTTAAATAAAAAGTCGTTCGGATTAACCGTGGTTTCAGTTATCCGTGGACCTTTCGGTCCCAAACCCCCGGGGTTATACTGTAATAGTCTATTTATGGATACTTATTTTTAAACAGAGCTTTAGCTCAGTCACTCAGATATATTTATATATACAAATATATGATTGTCATAGTTAATGTATGTAGGCTTGCTGTTTATCTTTTAGATATGGCGATATCCCAGAAAAATAAAAGCATTATATACATTAAACCTATTAATCTAACAACTAATTTAATGTCGTTACACTGTCGATAGACGACCTATATATTAACTGAAACTAGTGCCAACTTTGCGGACAAGCCGAAAATAGATATAGTCGACTAGGGAACGCTTGTTCCAGTAAACGTGGTAAATGTCGAAAATATGAGAATTATGTTCTACGATACTTAGTTTTTTAAGCTTTATAGTATTTTGTAGTAAAGAAAAAACCTATCTCGTAACGTATGCTAACAATAAGATATAATCGCTGTTTATATAATTATTTTTGGTTGTTGCATACTAAAGATTTATTTAATTTAAATAATTGTCACTAATTACTAATTTTGTCAAACTCATCAGAGTTTCCATTAAATAGCATATAAAATATGGTTTCAATTCAATCAAGTGCGTGATAAAATAAAAAAAGCCTGTAAAACAAAATAAAAATTGAATCATTTTTGTGGAATCAATAGTACATGCAAACTGATACAACTAAGCATCCTACAAGAAAAACATGTGAAGGCAAACAAAGATGATAAAGGACGTCCATGGACTCCTTTGATGTTTTAATCATAAGCAGCAGTGAAAATTTTCCGTCGCTTGACCGTCGTTATGTTTTCTTTAGTGCTTTGCTCATTTTCGAGTTATCATAAAATTAAAGATTTTTCATGAATTAAATAAATAGTAACAAACCTCTTTAAAAAAAAAGCAACATTTTAGTAACCCATTACAAAAGTCTTAAATTTTTAATTTAATTGATTGAACGTACCTTTAATTATTTTATCTGTAATGTTAAAAAAAAATGTTGCTTTTTACTCATCTTTTGCAGAAATTTTATTTAGTCTATGGTTTTTTTGTCATTAACTTACGTTATTGGTTAAAAGAAGTTGTCATAGGAATTCTATTGGTGGCTTTGATTATGCCCGTTTCAAATAACCAATTACTTCCAAGCTTGCTGACGGAACAAACCATATGTTATATTATTTCTAATATGGCGAACTTTCTTAATCATCAACATCATCCTCTGCAACACGTTTGACTATTACGTAGTTGTTATGGGATGTTGGTTTAATTGTGCAACATATTCCTTTTTGAGACATTTTAATATATTTCATCATCCTGAACATATCTTCTTAAAATGAGTGTCGACGCATACGGACCGAGTTCTCAAACTCTAACGTTTTTGGACACGGAGGAAGCGGATCTTATTGGTGCTGATACGCAAGGGTCCGAATTTGAATTCACGGATTTTACACTACCATCTCAAAGCCAAACTCAGGCGTCGCAACACGATCACGGTCTAAGTTCATCTAATCAGGTAAATCGTCAGTGCTCTTGTAAAATCCATAACCTTAACGATGACACCTGTTTAAACATTTCTTGTATTTTATTCTTGTATTTTAGGTGAACGGGATAGGACGTCAAGATTTAAGTTCTAAAATTACTGGCGTCACTAATACTATCGCGGAATTACAATTTGAGGAAGAAGATGAAGCATTGTATGGAAGTAAAGAGCTACCTGAACATGCATGCAAGTATTGTGGTATCCATGACCCCGCCACTGTTGTTATGTGTAACATATGTAATAAGTGGTAAGTATACCAAATGTATCAAAACAATGTTTTATTTAGTGCAGAACATAAAACCAGTACAATAACCTAAATAAAATGCCACATATTTAATACACTTATTGCCTTGGCTCCTAGAAAAAGCGTAAATGTGATCATTTTCTGTCATTGAGAAATTTTCGATGAATATGCATAGAATTCCCCACTCATGCAATTTTACAGTTTATTTTATAGTCATATGTATATCCAAATAGTAATTCTAGCATTTAAACATATACTAAAATTTATAAAAATGTTTAGTTAGATGGTATAAACAGTGGTGTAATGGTGTAAAAAATTAAATAATGAAGTGCCTATTGATTAAGGGTATGGACTATGAGACATGCAAGTTGTAGGTTGGCATGACTATAATGATTTATAGCAAAATATTATTAAACAGTGGTAGAGTCCACATCATCAGTTGCACGATTGGCCTGCTCGACAGGTAAAATACCACCACCTCACAGAAGACATATGAAATAGAAGTATTCTCTGTTTCATCTCATGAGTGACATGCCTAATTTTAATCGTCTTCCCACCTTTATAAAAAAAAGTTAGATAGGAATGAGAATAGAGTAGAGATAGATTTGAGGTGAAAGGGATGGATGGGATAAGGAAATAGCCAAATTTCCTGTCTTATCTTCTCTGTCTATAATATTTTGGAAACTGCAAATGCTTGTTGCAAATGTCTATGGGTAGCAGTCACTTAGATTACAGTTTAATAGTTTGCCACCTTCTTCTATAATATATACCGTGGTATATATATATATATATATATATACAGTGGTCAGATAATTAGAAACACTGCCAACAGTCCTTGACATTATGTAAATACTTCATTGCAGTCATTTTTATTTTGAAATTAAACAATAAATAGGACAACAATATGTTCAACGACTTATCATTTATTAGAAAAACAATATAAATCTCATTACACGAGTGCAGTTGCAATATTACATTACGGACAAATATTTAAATAAGTTTTAAGGTATGAACAGTAATGGTCAACTAATTAGAAACAACAAGAAAAAAGTATAAAAAACAATATTTTTAAGTAATACTTAAAAAAATATTGTTTTTTAATAATCGTAATTAGTATTGTTATTTAAAAAATAGCTACTATCCACAACCTACCAATAGTTATAATTAATATTTAGTGGCGTATCCCTTATTTTCAAAAACTGCACTGCAAAGACGTGGCATTGATTCAATCAATTTCATACATTTTTCTAGGGGGATTGAATTCCATGCTTCATATAGTTTGTTTTGATTGGTGTTACATTTGTGTAAGACTTTCTTTTTAACAATATACCAGAGATTTTCTATCAGGTTTAAATCCATACTATTTGCTGGCCAGTCTAAAACGGATATACGCTGTTCGCTAAGGAAACATTTGACGCTATTGGCCGTGTGTTTAG
>DWLR01004069.1:0-12579 GCA_018246295.1 Papilio alexanor hazarajatica
ATATATATATATATATATAAAATATCATAAGTTTTATTAATAACTGTGACTAAATAAGCTATAATTTAATAAACTAGATATCAACGGCTTTGCACGCGTTCGTCGCTATCAGCAAAATACAAAATAGTTATTTTATATAGTCTTTTTTTATTAATTTTGATCAGTATGCTTACCGATACATACAGACATACACAGATTTAAAATAATGTAATATAACTTAAAATGAAAATTTATCACAAAATTTTACAAAAAAAAATGAAATTACAGATACAGTAAACATATTTATAAATTAGTATAAAAAGCTAGCAAGCTATTTACGTTCTCAATATTATATTTTCTTATTATATCTATTTTTAGGTATACAGTATGAAAATTCTACATTAAAAAATGTAAATAAAGTATAGAAAGGCACAATAAAAGCTATGCATTACAATATCCACCCCTGTTGAACATATTGCACCCAGCACGTGCGACACACTTCATAAACTGAGGATATTGATCCCGGCGCCCCCTCGCGACGCAGCTCTTCATAAAAATATGTTTGCATCAAATAACTCCGTTTACGCCTAAACGCTAAGATGGAAAAAATTTAACACCCGTGTGATTGTGGCATGGTTTTAAAATCTAGTGAACAAGATCGAATCCCAGACGTTTAGGCACATTATATTTACTAATAATAATATAATGTAAAAAATAGATGCAAAAAAACTGTAATTTTACCGCACGGAAATAAAAATAAAAATCACTGAGATATATTCATAAGTTTTTACAACTTATCCCTCCCTTAGTTTAGTTTGCCTTCTTTTATATTAAACTAGACATTTTCTGGAAACTGTTCTGCTTTTTAACTATTAAAAGTGTTCTCTATTTTACAATATTTTCACCCTTTTTTATTCCCATACAAATTAAACTGCCAAAAATCTTTTCATACACATTAAAAGAAAGTTTTGAGCAAAATATTACGTTGATATTTCAATTAGTTTTGACCGTGATAAGTTACTCGGCCAGATTCTTTTTCACGTATAGATGGACTATAATAAAAAATTTAATACGCTCATTTGAATAGGAAAAAAATAACCAAAATCAAACCCCTGCCTTAATACATCCATAGCCGGCAATTTCGCGAGCATGTCGGATTAAAAATCAGCTTTATAACGTTATAAAGTACACGGGGGCCGCGTTAAGATAAGAGTTCTTCGCTTCGGGAGCTAAATAAAAAATGAGCCACAAACGTAATGGTAGCGAGCTCCTTTGATCTCGGTTTCCTGGCTTACTGGGGATTTGGCAGCTCAGAGACGGGCAATTCGGATATAAAATAGCTAATGTGACCCGATACGCATTAAGGACATTAGCAAATTGACTATGCGGTACTCGCCAAGCCCAACCTACACACGCGCACAAAGCCCAATACTATATTTGATTGTTGTTGATTGCCTTCAGTGTTGAGACGACATCTTTTATTGTGGATGAAAAAGTGTTGCATAATATTTGAAGGATAAATGTTTTGAAATTGATAAATTGTGAGATTAAAATCTTTATTATAAATAATGTTTTTGATTATGATCTTCATTAATGTTTTTGAAATAAATTGTAGTAATAGTCACTTACATCCAGTACAATAATTTGTAAACACCACGAAAACGACCGTCACAATATAACTTTTTGAAATACGTCAACAATCACAGGAAAACATAAATAGTTTCCAAGTACTCCGTCATTTAACGAAAGATCACTAAAGCATATGTTACATGTGAAATGGCAATGACTTCTTCGATTCAGTAAAATTGTGAATATTTAATTTAAAAACATTTTTTTGAATATGTTTCTATACATTACAGTCGTCCATGTCTTAAGTAATGTCGATTCTAAACAGCCAGACAAATAAAATATTACAAAAACAAGAGCGCTTACCAAAAGCGAGCGAGACGCCGTAAAATACAAGTTTATTGAACCGTCTTAAAAGAACGCGAGGAAAGTCAAAAGGCGGCACAATTAAAAATCTCCCCAGGGAGTTACCTCAGCCGAGCGGTCAATATTGCTCGTCGAGACCCTCAATTTTCACCACTCACCCCAGCGCTAATAACAATAATTAGGAATGAGTGGTACAATAATTAAAAACGGAAAGAACAACTTGAAAAAGACGGGCGTAGCAATGGAGATTCCCGCATCTCCCTTTTGTGAGCGGTTTTGTCGTCTCGCTTGCACGTCTCAATTTCTCTTATTATTTTTCACCGGGGTCAACATCGCCGTGTAAATTAATGAAAATTAAAATTGTCCCCCAAAGGTGATGCGACGAATGTTAGTCGGCTTTGTATTAATTACCTGAAGGATTTTGAGTGTAACAGAAGGAGGCAGGTCATATGATGACTACTTATCTTAGACACCATGTCTTCACCCACATATCTGCTTCATAAAAAAAATTACATCTAACTTAGATACTACATACCTCAATTCTCATCAATGATATTTCATCGTATGTAGCCCTCACTTAAAAGTTGTGCTATTTTAATTTTTAACTATAATTTAATAACTAAAGCAATGTAATAGGGATATATGTACAACCTACAGTTGTAATGTAACAACAGATATTACATTTCTGTTTGAAATTTTAATCTGAATCGCATAATGCCACAAACATTTGCAAACTGTGGAAACGTATAACACAAATGAACTTCTCCTGTACCTTAAGTGGAATCTCATTCAAATTTATGATAAATATAAAAGCTTACTAAGGACTATAAAATAACGGGCCAAATTTAAAAACATTATTTAGTACGAGGGCCACCGGTGCTGTGTATCAAAGGGAATCTCTCCAGTTAATAACGAAAGGTGAGGCCGAGATCTTTTTCGCCGCCGCTCTTATAAAAAAATAATTTCCTACGTCGTAGGGCGAGGGATGTTGAGTTGCACACCGAAGGGCCGAACACGTTGAGTCTTATTACCAATTTTATCCAGTATTTTCCTGTTAATTATAAGAATACTCATAAACTGTAGATGTATTTTTGTACTCTATATAATGTCTATGCTTACCGCATTTAAAACACAAAGTTCGGCAAAATTTTGTGAAATTTTTTATGAGGCAATATGCCTTATAAAAAATGTATAACTTCTAAATCGTCAAAGCTTATACTTAGCTAGGAGATATTGCGTAGTTGAGTTGCTGTTATTACAGTTGTTATTACAGTATCAGTATCATTGAGACGTTCTAAAAGAAGCTATATCGGCTAATTGAGATTGGACATCGTAAAAAAAATGTTGAAGTAAAGAAAGTATGTACCAAATAGAAATGTCGTTCCGTATCTCTTATATGCTTGTAGCTTTTATTGTTATTTTCGTACTTATATTTAGTCGTTTATTTAATATTATACATTTGTTTTAAAAGAATATAGAGACTTCGTTAAAAATAAGTTAGAGAAGACGACCCCGGGCGTGTTTTTTATCGACGCGAGCGCTCTAAAGTAGGGTCAATCAATCGATTAGCAGATGTCGCGTCTTGCCTACTGGTGCGGTAAATTGGCCCCTTACACGATTCGGCGTTATAATAAGTCTCACCTAATCACGTGTTTCAAGAGGGTAATTTATTATATCAATAGAAATCAATTTAATTTGTATTTTCAGATTTTTCTTTTTTTCCTATAAGTTGCGAGACAGTCTGTTTTTGAATTTTCATATTGTTAATACTGAAGGAATAAAACTTAAACAAATATAAAACTCATTAAATATAGATCTCTCCATGTTTTGAATCCATCCTATATGATGCACATCCATGCATCCATATTGGGTAGCAATTTAAGTACATTGCTGTTACGCCGCATGCTCATCTCAATAAAATTAATTAATACATTCTAAGACGTTAACGACCACAAAATTTTGCACTTAGCAATTTTCCAAGGTCGACTTGATAAATTATAAATTCTTTTTCGAAATCCTAAAAGACAAATGTCCGTTTCCCGCGTAACGCTGACACGGCCGACCGAAGCAAAAAGGTCCGAGCCCTCATTAAATTTTTCGCTTATTAAAAATTCCCCACGCCCGCCCGTCAACATTAGATAGGCAACTTTTTTATTCTGAAAAGAAACAAAAGTTATGTTCCGCGGGGCACCGATCTCCCCTTCGTTTTTAGCTCGATAATTTGAGTGAGATTTTCTCGCAATTTAAGATAAACAAAGAGAGCGCTTACCCTTAATTGGAAAGCAGAGCGTTCAGGAAGGAACGTGACAAATAGACACCTCTTAACTTCTTTTCCACTTTACCGCCGTCCAGGACTATATTGGTTTTTACACAGGCGTTTTGTTTGTTTTAAGACGGTTAATGAGATTACTAATGATCGTATTATAAATAAACAAAGCATGGCTGATTTGCTTTTGTTGCATGTATTTTTGTAACACATTTAATATTTTAGTTACTGTGGCTTATCAAAATGCTCGAACAATTACTATTGCAATGTATTCTAGCATAATCTTACAACATATTGATGTATTATATATAGATATTAAATACAATTATTGACATAAAACACAAATAACCATCAGTATATCGCTATTGCTTAAAAAGGAACAGGTCTAGAGCTGCGACTGTTAGAACATTAAACCTTAAAATAATATTACAAATTGCAAATCTTAACGTAATTAAATAACAGAAATAAAACAATAAAAGTGTAGAATACTAAATAATAATGTAATTAAAATGTGAACGAAATGAAAGTAGCTTTATAGATTTTACGACAGTGGGTGAAGGAGGGCTTCAATTTCTCAAAAGTGATTCTGAAGGTGATGTTTTCGTGGTGATTGTTTTACAGGATCGTTAGTGAATTGTAATAGATAATAATATAATGAAAATGTAATAATAATAATGTATTTATTATTAGCTATATTTATCAGTTTATATTTCATGTTATAGTATTTTGTTTATTCGTAATACATATTTTTAAATATGTATTCTATATACTTATACCCACCGGACGGAGACAAAATTTTCATCATATATTTATAATAATATATTCATTTATTTCATATAGCTGTGTGCATTAATTGGTAGTTATAATAATACCAACAGTCAGGTACCCCTTCGGGCGTGGAATATGACAGTATTGTTGTCATATTCCACGCCCTTTTAAACTTACAGTTAGCTTTACACACAATCTAAATTTACATACAAATATATACAGCACTGCATAGTAAAAAAGTGATTCCAGAAAATAAGTTATAGCCTTGAGAAAAACTAATATTAATATAATTTACTTATTTATAATTAAAAAAATCCTGAACTGATTAAAATGCATGATACAACAACTAGTTTTTTAGAATTGATTTTGAAGATTTTACCATTCGTTTCCTTTATTTTAATTGATAATTGTTTAAATACTCTTATTGCAGTAACATAAGCACTTTCATAATATATTTGTTTTTTTATGTTAGGCAATTTGAGATCATTTTGGTAACAAAGGCGTAAGTTACCGCGTTCAATAGATTTATGTTGAAAAAAATTGATAATTACTTTTTGTTGAAAGGCACAAATTCATGATTTAATTGCAAGTTAGTGTAAAAAATATTTTTTCCTTCAATATACTACTTAGACTTTCTCAGTTTTTCAAGTTATATATTATGCCTAAACATCGCTTCTATAAATAAATGTTTCTTGAATGAAGATGACAGATTGTTTATTCCAGATATATTCAAAAACAACTTAACCGGTTCTAAATGTTGTTTTCGCCAATAGAAACATAGCCTATGTTACTCCTATCAGCGAGTAACTTAGGCTATGTTTTATTTTTATTAGGCTATCTAGCTTCTCAAGCAAAGCTTAGGCGGGATGCGAGTATGATATGTGATAAAATTTTTCAACACAAACTTGGTAAAATATCTGTACTTTAATTGATTCCTGATTCAACCGAGAGACGTGAATCTTGATTTTCTAACCAAGAAATCTAATCTAGAAAACAACATTTTACAGTACATACATTTATTTTTATGTAACTTTTTTGTGGTTAATGACAGTAGCCGAATTTCTGCAATTTTGTACAAGTATTAAACAGTATTTGAAGAAATAAAATACGATCCCTTTTATAGCATTTTGTTTTTAAAATATAAAGACTGTTTCCAAAGCGTACCAAATACAAAGCGCACAGTGTAGCAATAACGACAGAGAGCTGCGTATAAATCCCTACGTCAAATGTCTTCTTGACTTAATTTTTGCAATAAAGACTTTATAACGTAGCACATACTTACCGTATCGGATGCATAAATTCAAATGTTTACTCTGCAGCTTATCTAATATAGTACATAAAAAATCGCTACTCAAATTTGTAGTACAAATATTCGTACCTAATAACGATATAAAATGTTGAATTACTTAGAATAAAATAAAATATGGAACATTTTATAGATACATTTAGATGTGTTAAGATTTTATTAATTTTTTTTTAATCCAATATAATAACATCATCGTTGTCATGATACAAATTGAATAATTTTTTTAAGCTACAGTAAATAGGACTTTTTGCAATGATGTGCAGTGGCACACACATTGATAACGTTAGTTATTTAACTATAATTTAATTACATTCATTTATCCATTATACATATTATTATTATTTAGGTCAATATAATTCCTAATGAATTAGAGACTATTAAAAATAAAAAAAAATGATAGATTTTTAAACTAACAACGTTTATTACCTACTCTGTACACTGACACAGTAATCGCGCCCTCATCACAACGAGGACGGGAGTCTGTTGATGTTTCATACAAGTAGCACCCCCCCCCACCTCACTCTCTCCGACCTCCCCTCACTCCTCATCCCTTCCCCCTGAGTCGCCCGCTTCGTTAGCTCCCCTGCACTATTTGAATATGAGAAGCAAGGCAAGTTTACAGTTGAGCGATGCTTGCGACCCCCAAACTTAAAGTTAAAGCTCCTAGCTGAGTTGCGCGTTTCCATATAAAATCGAAATAGTTTAAGAAAACAGAACCCTTGCTTAACTACAACTATTTTGTTAGCATGACGTCACTCGGTTAAATTGCGTTTAGGATGTTGAAGGTATCAGTTAATTTAATTGTGAAGACAAAAAGGCAGTGAGAGGTTTCGATGTCTGATACACTAATAAATTGCGATTTCAAAGATGCCGTAGTCTATAAGCCTACTCTAGTCCAGTCTTTACCCATAGACTATACCTAGGATATACATACCTAGTTTATGAAGACACAGTCGTACACAAAATCTTTTTATTAAAAACCCTTACAAAACCTTATACTTAAAAAGATTAATTAATTAATTATTATTTCATGTACTACTTACGGATTTCTTAGTACGGTGGAACATACTGCGATCGCCAACCCGCCTGCCTAGCGTGGCGATTATGGCACATTTCCCCCCAACGATGCGATCAATGGGAAGGCCTATGTCCCAGCAGTGGATGATCATAGGTTGAGGTAGGTAGGTAGGTACTACTTATAGTATGCTACGTACTATTTTCGTATCATTTTACATAATTTTTATATCCACAAGGCAATGTCAAGGCCAACCGAAAAACGATTCACCATTTAAAATCTGTACAACTGGTCAACAATAATACTTTATCGTTAATTTGCACTCTTCGAATAAATGGTTTTGAGAACATTAAAATAAAGTTAGTACTTTTAAGTAATTTGACTAATAGTTGGGCTTTTATTCTCAAGTGAAGGGGTTAAAAGCAGAGTATCGTTTACAAGACTTTACTCGGTAAGTGGAGACGTAATTGCGAAGAGCTACAAGTGCCGTCGGTAAGTGAATAAATTGCGCTATCTACGGTACGCCACTTCAAATACATTTTAAATGCTGATTAATGCCTAGGCATCCAACTTACGACCTGACTTACCGAAAGTTTAATTCTATAAAATTGTATATCTTTCTATTAGCCATACCATTAGGTATCTGTTAGCTTCTATTTTAAAGGTCTAAATTTTTTTTCTATACCATCAAAAAAGATATATATGCTTATATTTTATATTGAATAAAAGGAATTCTAGTCTCATATAAATTGTACACAGTTAAACCAAAATTAAAAACATTAATATTCATTTTATTGTGGTACAAATTCAAATCTTTTCTTCATTCAATCAATTTCGACGAGTGTTAAAAGTACTAACTTGCAAGATTTAAGTTATTAAAAAAAAAACAAAGAAGAAGATAATTTTTTAACGTTTTTAACAAAAATATAACTGACTCCAAATTTATATAATTTTACGGCACGATACGTCTCATTTAATACAAATTCATTAAATACAAACAGAAGGCCTGTTTGGATTGAATGAATAAATATATTAAAGTCTTAAATCTACCAATATGTCAAATTTCATCATATCTTCAGAACCCGAGGTTCACTGACGATCAAAATTAAATAGAATCCATTTGCGAATATCCGCTTTCGGACAAAAAAAATGAAGTCGATTCATACGAAGCTCCGGCAACAAACATAAAAAAATACAAGCGAATTGAGAACCTCCTTCGTCTTTGGAGTCGGTTAAAAACAGTTATTATTGGAATTAACACAAACCTTTTTCGAAACGCTACAAAACATTTTCAGTAAATCTATTAGGTAACGTTACAGAAATTCAAAATACCTCTAACCTCATAATATTTCAATGAACTGCTACAGGAACTACAGACAAAACTATGATTACATGACGCATGAAGTCGTGTGTTACCCTAGTTGTATGAAATTTGAATTGCTTTTCTTATATAAATATCAAATGTATTATCAGATTTTACTATACATAATTATTTGGACTCTTACATAATATTTCACCAAATGAAAATTCCCGTGCAGAACCGTATTATAGTAACCCCAATCACACAACACAAAATAACACTCCGGTATGGTGGTAGAAAATATATATAACAGTGGTGTCAACTCTTTCGTTGAAGATATTTATTGGGGGCGATGATCACTTGACAAGCGGTAAGCCGATTGCTTGTGGGTCGTGCTAAGAATTAAGCGTATTTGCGTAATCGACCGCTACATCGCTCGAGCTCAGAATCACTAAAAGTGCAGACGTCGCAACGCCGACGCATAATCGAGGCAATTGACCGCCTCTATTTTTATTATGCGATCGTTTGGCTAGACATTTCAGTCGAACTTCATTAACCTAGGTTTTTTTTACCCAGCTAGTAATATTTTGTGATAATGAATTGAAAGAAGGGAGGGGCGGGAAGGAGGGAAGGTATAGCTTAGATCCACCGGATCTACGGAGGTAGGCTTGAAATTCAGATATGGATATTTCCTTACGTAAAATCTCAAAATCTCAAAATTATTAAAGACTCTTCCTTGACTATTTCAGATTAATTAGAATGGTAGTCACATAGCCACAAGATGATGGAGTGTCTTATGTTGTTCTTTTACACATATGTATTCTTCTGAGTTTTGTCTAAGAAATATAATTAATTATCGATCTTCTATCTTTTCATTAACTGCCTCTTTGTCGTTTCATCATCATCATCATCATCTCAGCCTATGTTCGTCCACTGCTGGACGTAGACCTCCCCCATTGATCGCCACAAAGATCGGTCCTCCGCCACCCTCATCCAGTGCACTCCCGCAACCTTGACCAGATCGTCGGTCCATCTGGTGAGAGGCCTGCCCCCCTTTGTCGCTTACTACTAGGTAATTCTTTCGGAATTTATTTGGTTTGTCTCATATTGATAGACATAAAATAACATAAATATTATTCTTGAGAATAATATTTATGTTATGCAATCATAAATATTATGTATATCAATAAAAAGATGTAAACTAAATAACTAAATTTAACAACATTTAAATATAACAAAAATTCATACGTTATGTTATAAAAATATATAAACTAGTATCTAGCTGTAAAACATATCTAAAATAAAATTCAAATACAGACATCCTCTCGAAAAAAAATCCCCCTCTCCCAAGGGTAAGCACTCAAAAAACAAAGCTCAGGGTGCCTTTGCTGCTGAATATTTCAAGAGATCTCTTTGTTGGAATATTAAGTCAATAGGGGTAATTTATCTGTTAAAAACCTCACTACAACAGATTCTACCAAACAAATCCATCATTTACAATAGAACAAAAGCCACAATTACAATTTACTAAATACCAATGGCATTTGATTTCAAGTACCGGTATTTACATGCTGTGATATATGTATGTAGTTTTTATTTTTACCAAATAAGCTTTTAAATGTCATTCGATCATCGCCTTGGACAATGTTCTAACACAAGCTTAACTTAGTTGGAATAGTAAAAAATTGTATTCCTAAATTATTTATACGGTTCGCCAACACGTCCGGCCTTACGTTCATTAAATTTAAATTGAATTCTTGGCTTATCCTACATTTTAACATAAGCTAACGAAATTTTGTTTTGAGTTTACTTGTGTCTCAAATGTTTTTGTCTTTGATTTTTTTTTATTTAATGATCGATATACTCTATTACTTTTTTTAATAATTTGTTTATGACCTGTAATTAATTAATAACCAATAAATCTGTATTTGTGTAATATTTTCCGAAGCAAAAATTATGTTACTCTTATCCAATATGTCCATCATGTGCAACCAATCGTCATTGGTCTGTCTCTAATATCATTAAACTGCTCAATATTTACTGTCTTCGTACTGCTACAGCCGGGGAAGTCTTATTATATTATACTTCCTCCATACATTAAACACAGTACTTATTGTATAAATAACTCACCGCGGCCACTCCTGCCGACGAATCTCAAGTCATTAAACTTGGCGACTTGGTTCTTCATAACCGCGGTGCAGTTCCTGAGCTCAGCGGAGCAGTTCTCGTCGTTGCCGGCGCGCACCGTTACCAGCGTGCCATCGCCGACGTCACCCAAAGCGACAACTTTGAAAGCGACGGGCAGCGTTTTATTCGACCGCCAGTGCGGTGGTAGAACTGTGCATACCTGGATGAACATTTTCGCAAAATTAAACCCTCGTATTCATCACGACACTTATAAAATAAATACAAAATAAGGAAACATAAGTTGAATTTAACAAGCATTATAGTGTTTACAAGTGGTAGAGTCCGCAGTAGCAACTGCTGCTGCACGAATGGCACGCTCGACCGGTGAAATACCACTACCTCACAGAAAACAGGCGTGAAGTGGAAGTAATTCCGCGTTTCGTCTGATGAGTGAGGTGCCGGAGACCGATCACCCCATCCCCTTTATAGCAGCATGTCAGTGGGATTCAAAGAGAGTTTACCCCAGGGGGGACGGACCTATCCGGCCCATCCTCGAGCTCTGGATGGGCCGGAAGCATGGGGGTCTCTCCTTCCATCTTGCGCAGGTCCTCTCGGGGCATGGATGCTTCGGGAGGTATCTCTGCAAGATCGCAAGGAGGGAGCCTTCCGAGATATGCCACGAGTGCGGCCATGTGGAGGACTCGGCACAGCATACACCAGAGTCGTGCGTCCACTGGTCGCCTCAGCGCGCCGCACTGGTGGCAGTAGTGGGGACCGACCTCTCGCTGCCCGCTGTTATTTACTCCATGGTGGCAGTGAGAGGTGCTGGAATGCCGTTGCCTCCTTTTGTAAGGAGGTAATGACACAGAAGGAGGCGGCAGAGCGACGGCGGGAGGATGATGCAAATGCGGACCCTCTCCGCCGCTGCAATGCGGGTCGCAGGCGGCGTGCGCACGACTGCCGCCTGTCACCCTAAGTAGGAGCTCCGGGCGATGGATAAAGTAGAGGCATCCATCGCCCGCCGAGCTACGTCCTCGAGAAGTAAGACGCACCACCATGTTCCTGGTGCGTCTTAAGCGGAGTAAGGGGATTCCTCATGTCCCCACTAGAGGGTCTGCCCCGGCGGACGACGCTGGCTGGGCCGCGGAAGATTGCGCAAGTGTTCCCGTGGCCCAGCCACCAGGCGACGCGAAGGAACATCGCTGGGTTTTAGTGGGTATTCCGGTCGCTTCTCGACCGGCGAGTCCCACATACCCTCCCGGAAACGGGAGGGATGCGGAAATGCATTTCCCAGCGTCAAAAGAAAAAAAAGGGGAGGACGGACCTTTCCATCATGTGGCTGCGTGTTGATAGCGATGACCATCCGCGAGTCTATGCTTGCCTATATAGGTCCCATAGCGGTAATACCGAAACAGATCGACTCATGGAGCAAGTCCAAATGGCTACAGAGTCCGTTCTGATCTCAAGCGCAGAAGTCGTGGTACTCGGCGACTTCAATGCCACCACGCCGAATAGCTTGGTTCAGGTACCACCGACTACGCGGGGAGATCTGTCCACAACTTTTCCTTAGCATATGATCTAACGCAACTGATTACCTCGCTTACGCGAATCCCAGACGTGGAGGATCATATACCTTAACTGTTAGACCTTCTGTTGACCTCACATCCGGACAGCTATAAGACCCCCCTTGGGCTCGTCAGACCACTGCCTGATCCGGACTACCGTGCCCATCTTGAGTCATCTTCGGCCTAAACCGAATGGCCATCGCCGCGTGTGGCAATACAGTTCAGCGGATTGAGACGAGATGCAGTCTTTTTATGCATCCTACCCATGGGAGCAAGTCTGCTTCAAGCTGGATGATCCCGACGCCGTTGCCGATTCTGTTG
>DWLR01004070.1:0-12578 GCA_018246295.1 Papilio alexanor hazarajatica
CACAACTTTCGGGACCGAAGACCCGGAAGAAGAGCCCCTTGCCCCAGCGGCCGGGCCCCCCCGGCACGACAAGCCCTAGGGTCCGCGGGATGGATATCCGCGCGGTGGGGGGGACCCGATTTTGACATAAGGTAGGGTAACACGAGGTACCCCATAGGGCAAGATGGGGTATGGGGAGACATATTTTAATTTTGATTACTTCAGTTTTTTTTTGTTTTTTTTTTTTGCATTTTTTCTTCTCTGTTTGCTATCTTCTACCAGTCTTTTTTTCTATTGATTTTTCCAATTCATTTTTGTACGGAGAAGATGTTATGATAGGTGTTTTTCCTCGTTTCCTTGACATACATGAAATTTTCCGGGTTGCAGAATAAGGCATTACTTTTTGAGGACTAAAAACAGAAAATACTGACGATGGAGTAGTTGGTCATTGGTCTATTACGATATATTTTATCCATGAGGAGCATCGGTGTTCAGGCTCTGCGTCAATCATCAGTGGTTTGTCCATAATTGTTTTGTCAGATACTTTAACTGTCGTATCTGAAGTTATCTTTGCACGTGTTGTTGCATCCATAGTCGATTCAGGGACAACTGAAGCGTCAGTTGATATCAATAGTCTATTTAGTTGTCCTGTGTAGAGGAAAGATTGGGATTACCCCATCTTGCCCTTTCATGTTTTTTTGAATAAAATAACGTACCATAAAAAAAAATCAAAATATTCAAACAAACATTTACTTACCTGCTGATATAATTATTAATGAACAATAGTAACCTTCAGTAAGTTCTTGATACTTTATACTCAGGTGAAAAATACTCGAAAATAACAAGTAATTTGACAAAAACAGTGTTTTTGGCGCTAGGTCACAAACGCGTTAACTTACAAACCGGTGACAGTGCTGGCTGAGAAACAATACAAAGTCGCATCATTACAAACCAGGGTGGCTGCGATTGCTCGTTCGTACTACACGTGAGACCCTCTGCCCCGTCTTGCCCGCTACCCCCCACCCTTCCCCTACAACAGTAAAAATATAAAAATATACCAAGAAATATTATGCGTAGACTTTAGACTAGATTTCAGGACGTGTATTCGTAGTCATATATAAGGCAGAAATGATTACGAATGAACGTTCTAAAATGACTGACATGTATAATTTTATTATTACAAATTATATCATCAAATGTGATATCATGGCCTAACTTTACGTAAACACGATTTCAATTAAGCTATCTCATGAACTCTTCCGGAAATTAACAAGCGATTAATTTCCGGAAGATTTCATTTATTGTAGTCATCTTCATCAGCAAAAAACAGTGATGAACCTACTGGTTCTACTACGCAAAAAGGAAAACAGAGAATACGGATTTCCATTTGGCACGGTCATGGCCTCTCTGGCACACAAACGTACTCGTCGGTTATGATTACTCATTGTATCATCTTTCTTTATAATAGAAATATGATTGATTTTAATTTATTATTTCAGAGACCACGTACTGCAATGCAACTTATGACACGTTCCTCTGTTGGCCACCAACGCCTGCGGGGGGAGTCGCCACGCAGAACTGTCCACCGGCGAGGCTTAGCGATACTTCACGTGAGTGTAATTCTTTAAGCCATATCGTCGTCGATACATGTTATAAAATATCTTTGGATGAACGCAACCTCCAGTTCATATAAACCATTTCGGCTGCTTTTGATTTCATCCAACACACTTTTTACGAGTTGTTCCTTGACCAAGTGTAACAATTTTATACTTTTTTAATTATACGGGAAATGCAGTATCACTATTTATCTACACATAATAATTTCTGACAAGTTATATTCGGGAGGAAATAAAATAGAAGAATATGGTTATTGTCAAATGCTAAATATTACTTTGATCCCGGTTGCGTATATCACCTCACCACCTCAACCTATGATCGTCGCTCGACATAGGCCTCCCCCATTGATTGCATCATTGGAAGAAATGTGCCGTAATCGCCACGCTTGGCAGGCGGGTTGGCGATCGCAGTATATTCCATCGTACTAAGAAAAGGACGCTGCTGCCCATCCTCCGGTGGTCTTTACAACCAGGCTCAAGACAAATAGACATGTTCAAGCACACAAATGTTTGTCTTGAGTTGGAATCGAACCCACGACCTGCGGCACAAACGAAGTGGGAAGTGTCTTACCACTGCGCCAACCGGTCAGTGCTGCGTATATACTAGTCAACAATACTTAAGTGTAGTATCAATGTCAGTATTATCAATAAACGTAAGTATTGTCGACTTAATACAAAATAGGGAAATAAATATAACAGGGAAATAGAAAAAGTTTATACTTTATAAAAAAAACTTTGTTTTTTTTTTGGATACTAAAACCAGATACTTACTTCAAAGTTTCTTCTTTATTTATTGAGGTAAACATGTTAGTTCTAATACTGTGCTATGCTGCTGTGTAGTGCTACACATTGGAGATTTATTTAATTAAAAGAGAAAAAAAATGTTTTACTTGTCATATCATGTTCTGTTTCATCGTTTCACCACAGGTGTGTTACAATCTTTTTTGGCTTCATTTTTTTGTTTCAGGCCTTGCGTTTCGCCGGTGTGGCGATGCCGGCCTTTGGTTAGGTCGACGGCCGAACGAAAGTAGTGTCATCGGGTGGACAAACTACACACCTTGCTTCCCGCCCGAAGTTCAAACGCTCTTCGTTAAGGTCTATGACGACGAAAAGGAAGCCCAGGTTAGTTCTTAGTCTATATGTATCAGAGTTACTATATCCATTAATTGAGTATTTAATATTTAATACCTGGATGACCCAGCTTCGCTCTATATTGTTTTTTTTTAATACCGTCTTTTTCGGTGAAGATATTTTTTATCTTTAAGAGGTCTAGATGTTATATCTCACAAAGTTTTAGGGTACCAGTAGGTTACCAGTAATCGACAATAGAAGAAGGCCCTTCAAAAGTTACTTTATTGTTTTTTGTGAAAATTCATTTTATTGTTTCAGAAAAGATGACTAATAAGTTTCAATAAATTTACGAATTTAAATTAAGTATGTAAATACCAAATTTGATCGAAACCGTTTGAGCCGTTTCCGAGATAGTTGAAATGTATATATACAAGAATTGCTATTTAATATTATTACATGCTAAGTCTTATTTATTAAAACCCCCGAGTGTAAATTACTTTAAGGACAGCAGCTGTCTTTTGTCGGGTTTTAAGAAATTTATTAATGTAATTTGTTAACATGAATAGCATTGGATTAAATTTATATTAAACAGCACGCGTCTACGGTTCAACGTATCATGTACTTATCGAGTTATATTTAACTCTCTTATGGCCGTAGGTAAATTGCTTTGAGACTTTTCGAAACTACTAATTGCGCAGTCGAATCATCTAATACAGCTTTGCTGAAGTTATTCCTTCAAACGAAATTGCACCAGATTCCATCGGAAATAGTCTTATTCGTATTATAAACGTGGTAGATTGTAAGGGTAATGGGCGGGCGTTTCTTACTTTACCTCACAAAATACTGATCAGATTGCAATATAGTTAAACCTTAGTTTAATATTTTAATATTTTATACTTATATAACTTTAAAATAATACGAGCTGGTGCCCGCGGCTTCGCGAGCTTTCGTTTGTAAGGGCCTCCCGCCAAGACGATCCAAAAGACCGCTACCATCTTTTTTTTGTAGGCATTGAGTCGTTAAGTCGTTCAAGTGGAACAAAGAAATAATCTAACCTCAGAATGATATTTTTCGAGAACAACTAGGCCTTGTCTCAAGTCACCACTGAACTGAACGTCACATATGTCAACGCCGAGATTACTGATACTGGCTGAGGCAACTAATGTTGTGCACTCGAAGTGAAGATTAACGACGAAAGATTCTTTCTTATTGGTAAACAAAAAGACAAAGGTTTGCAACCTGTGTCTTTTTGGGGTTACATAGGACAAGATTTTTTAACTCCAGTCCGAGACAAGGTCTCAAATCACCTAGTAAGGTCTTGAGTTCAGACACAAGTATATTCCGGCTCTCATTGACGGTGGGCCGAGAACCATTAGTGCGGGCTGAGTACAGTGCGTCACGGGTGCTTTCGTCTACATAGCAATGCATGCTGCTTATTTGCAGCATGTCATTGATATGCCGATGAAACAGGGTAGGCTACTTAGCACATTTTTAGAAAAGCATCACATCATAAGCGACAGTCAACACGGCTTTAGAAAGGGTAGAAGCACTGACACGGCTCTCGGACAACTGTCCGAGTTTAAGTTTCGTTTATTCATTATTAACATAGTCGGTGAACTCACCGACTATGTTAATAATGAATCGAGTGAGGGCAATCAACTCATAGCCCTTTTTGTTGACTTCAAAAAGGCATTTGACACCTTAGAGCATAACCAACTATTACAAGCCATGGAGGAATGTGGCATCGGTGGTCCCATTAATAGATTTATCGATTCCTACCTCAAAGAAAGATCAATATGTACGGTTGTTAACGGGGTAAGGGGTGCCGCGGTGGGTGTCGTGCTCGGTGTGCCGACCGGCTCAGTGTTCGGGCCAGTGGGGTACATCATACATGTAAATAGTGTGGTCAACGTGGTTGAGAACTGTAGGGTGTATGCAGACCACATGTGCTTGTTGACGGCTGGCAGAGATTTGAAGAGGATGGAAAGGATGATGCAAGAGGATTTGGATCGAGTAGTAAAATGAGCGCATGATAATGGTATACTATTAAATATAGCGAAAACAAAGTCTATGCATATATATTCACCCTATAATAGGAATGCAAAGCAAGCTGCAACACACGGGCGGGATTCATGTCATTGGCCACTCATTTGAATGCTTCCACCGTGGGAACCAGAATGGGTGTCACTATCCGAGAGTAGACTGTATCACTACTTTTAGGTATTTAGGCTTGACATTAGATAGTTGTTTTAACTGGCGCCCGCATATAAATACTGCATGCAATAAATTAAGATCTGTGTTGGCTAAATTATATCAGCTCAAAAGAGTTGTTAATAAAGACATTCTGTTCGTGGTATACTACGCGTTAGCAGACTGTGATTAGTTATGGATTAAGTTCATACGGGCTAACATTTAAAACTTACACTGATCAAATTAAAAAATTACAGTTACCTTTATTGAAATTAATTGTAGATAAAAACATTAAAGATAAATATAAAGAAGATTATTATAAACTTTTTAAAGAGTGTCAGATATTACCAATAGATAAAAAAACACAATACCTAATAACGTTACAATTATATCAAGATGAGAAAGATATAGATGTAGTTACTAACAATTATAACACAAGGCTGCCGCTGCAAGTAAGCTACCTGAAGTCAGAGTTAATAATTATTATGGGGAACGCACTAAAAAATTTTTAGCTCCTAAATATATTAACAAATTCTTACCTTTAACTAACGCAACTGAGAACAGTAGGGTTTCCCTGAAGAGGAAATTGAAAAATATGTTGTTGGAGGAATGAATGATTATGGTTAAACCTTCACACATATTCCGCTGTTATTTAAGTATAGGTTTAACTTTGTTGTTTACTCCTTATATTTTTTTTCTCGTTTTCTTAGTATTTTTTTTTCTTTTCAATTGTGTGCTACATGTTAATTGTTTGTTATTAGTGTAGAAAGTTGCGACGCCTACCAACCACGTAAGTGGTTTGGCGGAAAAGTTTAATGTTAACATATTGTAAATTTTTGCAATAAAAAAAAGATAAGACCCTTAAGATTGCTGAGACGACAAGAATAGTTATCCTCTCTTACTGACACGCACACCCCGGCTCGGGGCCAAAAGGAATGCTCCAGCTCATACCCGGGATAGGATAAATAAGAGGTGTCCGTCGGAGAAGATATCTACGTCTCTGTGAGAAAAAAACAATTCTGGCTTAGCCGTCTCGAGATGATAATCAAATGTAATGGTACCTTTATAACAGCTTAAAATTTATAACATAAAATATTTTGGGATGATATTAACGGTTAATAAATATTCGCTATTGTACCAAAGAATTACAATGTTTTTGTAGGATAAATTTAATAATATTGATAATTTAATTAGCGTATTGATCCTCGCTGTCTGCATTTTTCAACGTTTGCCTTTGACCAATACTGCAGGCTAAAATGTAATATTTGTTTCAGTTAAAATTCGAGATTGCTCAGCGAACCAGGTATATGGAGATAGCTGGATTTAGTATATCAATGTTGGCGCTGATCATTTCCTTGATCATTTTCTCCTACTATAGGTAATATTAAGCATTAAAAAATATACCTATAGGTATAAAGTATGCGTAACGGTGAAAGCATATTTAAGAATTTGACAAGAAAGACGTGAATATAAGATAATAAAAATGACTAAAAGTTTTCAATGGCAGACATGAGGAAACCTAAAACCACGGTACCGTGAGTGGTGGGAAGTATGCGAAACGTGTGCAATATAAGATTTACCACTCGAGGTTTTTTCTTGAGAAATAATTTATTTTGGATAACGCTAGCAATCATTAGAGCAAAAATTTTTACTCTTCCTTCAAGAAATCTTTGCTGATGTCAAATAATTAATTGATATCTATAATGTAAAAATTAACATTTATTGTCATAGGTCATTACGTAACAATCGGACCAGAATCCATAAGAGCTTGTTCTGCGCGATGTTGGTGCAAGTGGTTATACGCCTGACGGTCTACATCGACCAGGCACTCACCAGGAGTCGGCAGAGCGACCATTTAACCTACGGGAATTCCACAATTAAAGGGATAGACAATATGGTAAAAATAAATCAACAAGCACTCAGGCGCGAAACACAAAGAAGTAGGCAGAACTTCTTCCACATCCGCTTCTTCTACATTCATACGCTTACATGCTCATCAGTAATGGATGCAATTAATACTATCTTTAGTATTTATCTGCAATCACTGCCGCTGACATTAGCAACGTAACATGAAATTCTCTTGTGAGTGACAAGTCCGTTTCATTCTTCTACTTCCAAAGTGTCATTATATATATCAACTTCTTTATATTAGCTTTGAAATTTAATGTCGAGGTTAAATGTCATGATAATGAAAAGCGCCAATAGCATAATGGTTTAAGGTACGGACTGCGAAACATAAGGCTCTAGGTTCGAGTTCGCTATCCGAATTCAATAGTCGTGAACCATCTCTTAGAAGCATAGGCATAGTGAAATAGATAAAAACCATTGCCATGAGTTATACAGACAATTATTTAGTGTTTTACAATCGTACAGAAATGTAATTAGTTGTCTCAAAAACATGGCTCGACAATCTTGCTTTGTGATGAAATACAAGGCAAGATTGTCGAGACATGCCAGAACTCTTATTTAAAAAAATACATTCAGTTTATCGGTCGGTTTTTTTTTTAATTTTAATATCATCTTTCCCGATAACCCAAAGGGAAACTAAAATTTCCTTAATATTTCATTGTGATATTTTTAATTTTTAAAATATCACCTATAGAAATCTGAAAGTTGCAATAACTTACAAAATTCTCAACATGTGAAAAATTAACACGTTTTGTTTACTGCATAATTTTTGAATTCATTTATAATTTTATATGAATTCGTCGCATCATACAAAAAACTAAAACAATTGTTTTCACCGTTTACAATCCAATAATTATAAGCTTAAAAATTAAAGGTTGGTACAAACATATTTTAAGAACACTTCGATTTTTCAAAGGCACTTTAAAATCCTTGGAAGTATAAGTTGCCAACAGAGCAATTTCTTGTCCATCTAATACTTGGGTATTTTCATCTGAGACTGCATGTAAGCATTGTGGTTCTTTATTGTACTGTACATACATATATTGTTGTGCTATTAGGCGAGAAGATATGTCATATTTAAAAGGATATTATAAAAACGGTGATATAATGTTTTGTCTGCGCATTTTTTTTTAATTTGCTCATTCGAAATTTCTCATCCATATTAATTTTATTTATTTTAAATCTCCCGCATACACTATGTATTTTTATACAGTTTTATTTTATGTTACTGTAATAACAAATGTCTTTTTCAGCCATATCTTTGTGAATCGTCCTACGTTCTTCTAGAATATGCTATAACGGTCATGTTCATGTGGATGTTTATTGAAGGCCTCTACTTACACAATGTGGTGACAGCGAACGCCCTGAGAGAGAGAATATCTTACCTGCTGTACTATGCCTCGGGGTGGGGGGTGCCCTTTGTTGTCACTGCGATTTGGGCCACCATGACCGCCTTACACTACCAACGGGAACGACTTAGAACGTAAGTATATATACAATTTAATTCATTAATTTTCTTATGAAGATTATTTATCGCCGTAAATTTTATTAAGATACCATTCGATTCGCTTTGGAAATAAAAAATTACAAAGTTGTCCTATTTGTAACGATTCAAAGCGCATCGAAAGTTATCATCCGCGGTAGATCTGTGACAGTAAAATAAGAATTAAGGTTTTTGAAGATCTTTGCAAAGAAGCGTCAAACTATGTCTTCTATTGGCGGACGATACTTTGCAGCGTGTATTTTTACTGCACAATCTTAGTAGTTGTGTTGTTTTTGTATGCAAATCTAAAACGCGTCGGGGCTAAATGGAATTACACTATATCAAAACACATAAGGTGTTAACAGTTCCTTAGGATTTTTTGCTTTAAAGTCCTGAATATTACCACATATCGGGCAAGTTTATAATATCATTGAGTAAATACACACCGCAATCTCATGCTTAAACAATTAAAATTTAAAATAGATTCAAAGTGGATTGATCTTTTGTATTTATTTCCTCGATTTATATACATATATTTAAGCAACGCATTCAGCGAAACTCATCAAAATGTCGTAAAAACTTAAACAAAGTCAGCGTCAATCGGCACGCAATAGTTAACACTTAGGCCGCTGGCTGCGGCGGCGTATCTATTTAGATGAGCGTGATTCAACTCTCAGAGCGATCTGCACGAATTTGTTTATATTCCACAGGTGTTGGTACGGCTACAATTTCAGCCCACTCTACTGGATCGTCCAAGGACCCCGATTGGCTGTGATAATAGTAAGTAAATATTTAAACATTATAACATACTAGTAACCTGCCCCAGCTTCAGCCGATTAGACAGATGAATAATCAATATAGGCTGGGCTACGAACTGATAGAAAATTTAAGAAGAAAATGTTAAATTGAGTTAGTAGTTTTTAGTTCATCCGGAGCAAAACAACAATCAAATCCTTCCTCTTCCTAATATTAGTAGAGATCTTTAAGGAGCAAGAAGTTCAAGAACTTTATTAATATTACGCGGACGGAGGTGTATGGGATTTACACACATTTAAAGTTTCCGTGAAGGAAAATCAGAAAAATAAAATTTGTATATTATATTTGTTACAAATATATTTAATCGAATCAAATTAAACATTTAACCATAAAAGAAAAAAGAATACATTATACAATAATTACAGTCAAATTTCAGCTTGCGTAATCATAAGTGTTTAAAAGCTCTTGATTAATTATGGAAATTTTCTAATCTAATACATGTGCTAAATCTCGCTATGTAATATATTCTAGTCGTTATATTAACATAAATATTTTTATTTATGCCAAATTATAAATAACATTAGTAATCTTAAATGAGTAACTCGTTTTGTGTAATCTACTGGAGCTTTTGTATAGTAAGTGATTTAGGAAAAGATATAATTTACTGTCCGCCTTCGTTTTGGAAATAGGACACAAATATGACGAGATGAGCCTATCACCATATCCCAGGCATTGACAAAATTCAAACACACTTAGGATTCTTGTAAAAGATCAAATGAACCTTTTTTGACTGCATACTTATTGAAAAACAAGACCAAGACAGACAGGTGGCAGAGCTCAGTAAATTTAATTTACTATTCAAGGAGCTCGTATAACAGCTTGTATGAGTGGTTTCCAAAGTTGCCTGGGCTCCAACCTACGTAATAAAAAGTTCCATTCTCGGAACTTACCTCCAGCTCCAATGTATGGAACTTAAGAAAATGGCAAACAAGTCAACATTATCTACACAACTATTTTTCGAAGATAACTTTATAAATGTTTACATATTTAATATGCAAAATGTTTTATGAAAAAAGCATAATTTAAAGTTTGATTAAAGAATAGAATAAAATAAGATTCAGCATTACAAAAAAAAAGATTTATTAAGAATGAAAAAATAGTGTAAAAATGTTAACTTAATAGACCACATAAGAAGGACTGAAACAAAATATAGACCATGCAATTTTAATAAAAAATATTCAGATGATTGATATTCAGTATTCAGTTGGACCTCTTTAAGCATTAAATAAGACTACAACGCCATGGCATGCTGAATATAAAATAATTGTGGCCTGTGGCATCATGCTCCATGTCTGAGAAAAATGACGAAAAAGATTGCTCCATGTTCAAATTTTGGGGAAGTTGTTCAAATGCCATTCTTCCAAGTAAATCCCAGACGTGCTCAATAAGATTCATGTCACAAGACTGTGGAGGCCAGTCTATGTTTTTTTTCTTCAATGTTTTTTTCGCGGAAAACGTTCATCACCAGACCTGGTGCTGAACGTTTGCCGCCCCCACTTGAATTCTATACAGAACAACCATAAGGTCTAGCACTTCGCTGCAATATTTTTTGGCAATCATGTTGCTCAGTATCAAAATGAGGTCCCAAACGATAACTGTTCCTCCGTAATAAGGATGAATTTCCAGAGGACAACGTAGCCGTCCATGACGTCGAAAAGCACTCCACACATGTATTCTTTTTGTATCAGGATGGAAACCTAACCTCAAGGTTGAGACCTAACCAGATTCAACAGAAAATGGACACGAGTCCACTGATGTTCTGGCCATCTTAGGAGAATGCGCGCCTACTGTAACTGCCGAGTACGATTGACACTCCGAAGGGACCGCAAATTTTAAAAAGAAATTTCGGCTTTCAGCACATCTGTGTCGCACGAAATTACCATCCAACGGTGGATGTGTGTCGATGATTTAGTACCGCCTACTTTACTATTAAGAAACAAAACTTATATAGTATTCTTTACTACTCTAATATCAGCTATATACGTGAGATTCTATCTTTTAGGACCCACTCAATATTTGCTTGCGACCCACCGGGGGGAGGGGGTCGCAAATGATAACTTGGGATCAATATGCCTATACCAATAAGTTTAAAATTAGGTTGAAAAATTCAGAAGCTCTAATAAAATATTTCTGTACTTAATTTGGGCTACAACTATGTTAATAATCAGGTGGTAAAGAATTCGCCTGAAATTTATATTTATGCTAAATTATTATGCAGCACGAACAGATGGATCAACGGGATTAGAGCGGTATTGGATCAATAAAATACGATAATTTTAGACAGTGTTTGGTTATAGGTATCACAGTTCTGTCCAGGAAAATGACTGGATTTTTGAGTTAATTATAAAGTCAATTCACTAATTATTTTAATAGAAATACCCCTTAAGTAGCCTTTTTGGAAATACCAGATACAGTTTTAATAATTTTTTTTCGCGGGGAAGTATGTATATTTGTCAATTTAATTGTAACTTCCTGTAGCCCAACCGGCTTGACTGATTTTTAAGAGTGACTTAACATTCAGTTCTTCTTGCTCGAAATGATAGTCAGTCGGGCTTATTATTTTTTTAAACTAACTGCTAGTTCATTGCGAGGTAGAAGAGAATTTAGTTACGAAGGGGAATAATAATTTCTGAGCGGGATTAAGGTTTATTAGGGTTAATTAAGGTTTATAAGGTTTCAATGCTCTTTTCGGACATATTTTTTTTATTAATTTGCTTTCAGATCAACCTACTTTTCCTTTTAAACATCATGAAAGTTCTGATCGTGAAACTCCATCAGTCACAGAGTACAGAGATGGAAAAGCTCAGGTATAATCTTTTTTTTTATTATTTCTAGAAATGATTATAAAACTACACATTTTATTTATCCTACAAATATTATGAGTATAGACACGAAAGTTTGTGAGGACAGATGGATCTTTGTTATTCTATCAAACAAAAACTAAAAACTATATTGTAGTAAGACTTTGTATAATTAATTCTCAATAACAATATATGGATATTGTATGTATTGGAAAAAAATGGCAATAAGTATCTTTAGGTAGCGACATTTATTAAATTATGCTTCATTAATCTATTGAACGTATTAAATCATATCTAAGAACGTAACATAAAAACGCAAAAGGTAAAAAACAGGCACTCAAAAATAGTTTGCAATTGACCATATAATAAAATATCGTGACCCACTTGACTGGGGCTTGCGACACACCGATGTCTCGCGACACAGTGTATAAGAACCGCTGTATGAAACTACCAAATGCACTACCCCCGAATTCCTTACAAAAAAACCTCCTGTCTAAGTACTAGCTGCTCTCACTAAATGACCGACGCACTATAAATGACGCCATAAAACATTTGTGTTGGCAAATTTAAATATCCCAGGTTATTATCAGAATTGGACTTTAACGATTTTACAATTTCGTTAACATGTCGGTTACGAGTAGGGGAAAGTGGGGTAATTAAGACCGGTGGGTAAATGGGAACTGCTAGGTAAGTAGTACTTCCTCCCCCACGACA
>DWLR01004071.1:0-12574 GCA_018246295.1 Papilio alexanor hazarajatica
TCCCCACCCACCGTATTCACCAGACTTTATGCCTTCTGATTTCCACTTGTTTCGTTCGCTATCTCATTATTTAAAAGCAACCGAACCGAAAACCAAACTCACTGACTTCTTCAATCAAAAACCGAAAGAATTCTACAGGGAAGGTATTATATCTTTACCAACGCGTTGGCGTTAGGTGATAGAAAACGATGATACTTACATTATTGAGAAATTATTGTATTTAGTTCTCTAAAAAATAATCTTGTACTGTGAGGTGGCGGGTTTATTAGTTGCCGTACTAATATTAAACATATCTGAAGACAAATTTAATATTGCAATATTGTAATAAAAATATTGCAATATTGTCCACTACTTATCATGTATTTGTATATAAAATAACTACAAACAAATATAAATTAACCTGTAAATACGAAATTTGCGCATACATATCAGTTCATTTAATTGCCCTAACGATTCGACGTAAGGGTCCGCTTTAGATTAATGAATTCGTTAAAGGAGCTACGGGTGTTTCATGATTTCATCTCTCACTGCAACTCGACGGTGATGAGTATATTTACCATCTCGGTACTGATTGTCTTTTTGTGTTAATGAGAGCCTCACCTTAACTGTTAGATCAAACACGAGACGACTTTTATTTATCCGGGTTAAAAATCTCAACAAATGGTTACACATGTAATAAATATATAAATATTACATATAAATATTTTAGTGATTGGTTTGTGTACTTAATATTATCCAATCAAATCAAGTCTTAAAATAAAAAAATACGTTTATTTAAGACTTTGAGCATATCATTGATGCTTAATGTGTAATTAATTTACTTCAAGTCTCCTTTACATTTGAATCTTTTTAATTCTTCCCTTAAATCTAAGTTCCCGTGAGTTCTTATGGCTAACGTGCTTTAAAACGTTAGTTTGAACTGTAAACTTTTTTGTACTTGCTTGTAACATCGACATAAAACTAAAGGAAATGGACGGAAAGCGGAAGTTAGCTTAAAGTTCTACGTCGAGACGGCGGATGTCCGAGTCATATAAAACTTATATCTACACCACAAGCAACAATAACTCTTACTCAAAACCTATTTGTACATCTAAGTTAAAATTCCAGTTTTATTGCTTTGTCTAAACCCTTACATAACCTGGAAGTTGAATTGACTTAACAGCATACAAAACACATGTTATGTCACTCATTAAATGATTAATGTATTGGTAAGTTTCCTCATATTTCCTCATAGTCAGAGAAATTACAAATTTTTTTTTTTTTTTACTACTTTATCTATTACTCTTTTGCAGAATATCAAGAAATGATGTGTCGTTTCCCTATACAAACCGATAGGGGTCGGGTCAGTTTTAGTGAGAATTGATATTCAAATTACACTGATGACATATTACGAATTTTACGCGTCAAATTATGTAATTATGTTAATTGAAGTTGAAACTTATATCCAAGGGTGCAAATAGTTGTTTATTGTTTCCCCATATAAATCAAATAAAATATTAGTAGACTATTATAAATAATTAACTAATATTTCTTTTAACTACTCCAGTTAAGTTCAAAAGCAATAGTCGAATGGCGGATTCGAATCTATGAGCTTATTTCCGCAGTCTGCATCTTTAATGTTTAGGTTATTTGCGCTTCAAATTACAATAATTTGTAATATTTTAAAATTTGACGTTAATGTAGGTTACTTTAATTTTAATTTTTTGTTAAACCAACAGAACTATTACTTGGAGCTGCACGAAATTATTTTTACAGTCTGTCAAGTGTCATATCCCTCTAAAAGATACAGAAGTGTAATAGCTTGATTATGAACATTGACTTTCTTACATAGGACAAACATAAAGACCTATAAAAACCTATGTAAATGAGCACACACATAGCCGACTTAAAACACCAACGCTCCAAGAAGCCTACAGTCTATTATCACGCTTATGTATCCCCCACCATTATATAAAATTTGATAAACCATACATACTTACAAAAGAACATCATTTCCTACCAAATATGATTCGTTAAGTAATTTAATTGATATAGGGTACATATAATTTCTATAGAGAAGATAGTTGCTACAACCTGCTAGGGATCCCGTGATAACCAAATTTAAATCCCAAATCAAACATATAACTGCGAGATCTAATGATACAAAAAGCAATAACAAAAATAACAATTAAAAAGTGAGGTATTTCGCCGGCAACACTAAGTCAAATATCTCAGCCCCTCCCCTGTTACCATTAAATACTCGCCAAAATTGGTTTAATTTCAAACTAAGCCATTTATATAATTATAACGATTTTTTCACCAACAGGAAGCTCTTCCATCAGCGAATAACCCAGGGCAACTTTTTATATTTATCTATGTTTCTAGCCGAGTTGAGCCGGAGCGATTTGCTAGTATGATATAAACATAGAATTTAATTTCTTCGAATTTTTATTTTTATGGACACATCTGGTTGCTGCAAATCCTCGGATTTACAACGCCGAAGTGGAATTGCTATTACTGCATTAGTTACAAGTTAGTTTAAAATTAATGAACGTTACAATCCCTTTAATTACTTATTCCGAACATACAGTTGGTTTGTTGTACTTTTTTAGTATTTATTCTCTTGTAAACTTTCAAATCTGTGTGCTTGTAAACTATTAGATAGTTGGACTGACTGGAACATTGCATACATTATATGAAAATTACAAACAAACGCAAAATTTCAATAACTATTGATTTTTTAAATATCAATATAAAAATTAACCTGTGTTGTGGACTGATCGGTTGGCGCAGTGGCAAGACATATGCCTTCTGCGCCGCAGGTGGGTTCGATTCCCACCCAAGACAAACATTCGCCAATCCGCCTGCCAAGCGTGGCGATTATGGCATATTCCCTTCAATGATGCAATCAATGGGGGAGGCCTATGTCCAGCAGTGGACGATCATAGGCTGAGGTGGGGGTGGGGGGATTGTGGTCTCAGTTTTCTAAACTTCTGAAAAAAGTGATGTGCAGACATATGAGTTTTATGTTATATGTATAAACAATGCACATAAATGCACCTTGGGCTTATTTACTGATAGGTATATTTTGATGCTGGGAAGTAGATTCCCACTGTTTGCACCAGTTTTAGATTTTTACATATATTTTTGCTTATGAGACCATGTAAAATGTATCGCCTTTAACATTGTTTCGGTCTATCCAATACAGAGCAACAAGCGAATCATTTTTATTTTTAAAAATTGTTGTACGTTTATTAAATATTCAGGCCGTAACATGCATACAAAATACAAAAGGAGTAAAAAAACGATTTTCACGTCGGCGGTGGATAAGCGGAAACAAATGGTAATTCGTTTGACGTTCTGTGTGATTTTATTTGGTGCTCTGATATACGAATATGTAGTGCGTAGTTCATCGTACATCGGTTTCATATAACTCGACTGTTTTTTTCCCGTTGCGTATTCTAAAATTAAATTCAAAATGGAATAAAATAAAAATTAAGTTTGCAACAAGTTTATGAAATGCTTTTATAATCGTTTAGTAGTTTCTCTCTTCATAACGTAACGTTCAGTATCACTTTCCAGTTTAATATCAAAAAATGATTCTACGAAACAAATACTTATTATTTGCTATCGTAGATAAAACTAGAAAAGGTTTATTTGATGGAAGGTTGTTATTTGAACGCCACAATCTCAGCGTATTGTCTTATGTGTATATTCTAGAAACCTCTTGTATCTGTTATTTAATCATCTGAAGCACTAGTTAACGTAAGTCAAACCTTTTATGAGATACTATTATCTAATATTATATTTTTGAAAACCATTTATAGTTACGTTTTGTACTTCTCTTTTTTACTGTACGAGTATACGAGGATAGTTCAATGGCGATTGTAACCTACAACCCTTAGTTACATTAATTATACTGTAAAGTACAACCTTATTATTGTCTTTTAATATAAATTAGTATCAGTATTTAATATCCATACTTATTTATCACTAGCAACATGCCCAGCTTCGCTCTAGTAGAAAGAAAGATGAATAAAAATATATAACACATGTTACTCGCTAACAGAAAAGCTTTCTTAGCGGAAAGTATTTTTAAAATCGGTTCAATACTTTGAATTTTACCGAAACAAACAATTAAATATTTTCTCTTTATAAATAGTATACTTTTTTATAAATTACTGAGTTACATATGTTAACTGCAGTAAAATCTACAAATCAGGAATTAAAATTAATAAAATATTTAGAAAGTAACACCTAATATTTAATATTCCAAATTGTATTCTATGGTTAAATAGCTCGATTTATTGGATAAGTCTGCAAATATAGTTGCGACTGAACTATTTGTAACATTTCTAATACTAACCACATATACTCGGTGACGGTAATGTGAATCGTTATTGGTAGTTGAATATTGGAAGAATCCTCATGTCAGAGGGCAAAGTTAATGGATACACAGATCAAGAATTTTAATTACAGTCAAATTCTAACGGTGAAAAGTAAAAAGCTAATTCGACCATTACTGCCGTTAAAAAACTATCTACCGTATTTTAAGATGATTGAATCATTTAATAAGAAGTTACCTTTGGGTTTCTCGCAAATTAACGTTAGATCCGTCTGAAATTATAACATTAAAGAATTATGTAAATTACTAGTCTGTTAATAAAACAAACCATATAATTATAACGAAGTCTAAACATGTGTTTGATTACTTTTGTTTATGGAAGAAGCGAAACTGTTATTTATAAATTATCAATATGGATCATACTAGATTGATAACTTATAAAAATAACAGTTTAATAAAAGTAGCTGATTTGGCATATTTATGTAACAAAGAGACAGAAGAAAGGAAAAAAGGTCTGCAGTCTATGATAACTACAAAAACTAAGTTACATACATAACTTAGCAAAAGCCATAAGTAAATCATGCTGAAAACAAATATTATCACGTTATACTCCTGTTAATTCATTACAAATTGATAAACTTTTATTCTAGATAAATTAAAAAAAAAGAAATTTTAGCTATGCATCATCTTAGGTAGTTTAGCGGTAGTAGACGAATAAAATGAAGTTTCTTAATCATTCCATTATTAAGAAAAATATCCAGACAGCAGCAAATATACAGCAGTTACACTGATAATAGACAGTACAAGTCTTCACTGATCAACATTTATATATCTCTGCCAAATCGGTGTTAGGAACATCTATTCTTGGTCCGGGCTACACATCAATTGAACTAAGATCAATTGTTATGTCTTAACCTATTTTTCAATAGAGATTACTTGAACAAATTTAACAGGTGATTCGTCGTCGTCTTCGTCGCCAAGACAATGATTTGTATTATTTCATACGTAGTCATTTTTCGTATTACTTCTTTACGAAGTCGTTTATATTCATTGTCTAAGACTGCATTTGGTATCATTAAAACAATAGAAAGCTTCAAATATTTATCCCAATTCAAATACTGCCTTGAATCTTAGTTATTTTATAATAGTAACTTGCTTTTGACAATGTATATAATTTCAATACTGAATAAGTTTTGTACCTAATTTGATCAATTGAATATTAAGCGATGTTAATAAATAGGAAGAAGCGAAAACTTTATTATCTATAACTAATTTTAATTTGTAATATGTTAGACATTAAGTAACGGGAAATGCATTTAGGCGGGAAGCGGAAGTCAATTAAACTTGCTCGTTGCAAACGCGAACATCGGCCATTTTGGCCCGAGAGAAATTTATCAGATTGTTTGTGTTAATTTTATGACAGATTTTATTATTTTTCGGTTGAATCTATGTAATAGAATCTAGGATATTGAATTTCACCCACTTCAAGACATCAGATCGATTTGAAATTTTGCACACTTTCCACGGACCGATCACAATACATTTGACCCATGAAATGAGTGCCATCGAGTTGCATATTAATATAATGAACGAAGTAAGAGCTTTTCGTGTTTGTTTTATCTTTAAATTTTAAATGATTGTTAATCTATTTAAACAAACTCGTCTTACTTCTTGTGTTACAATATTAGCAGATGGCAGATGATATAATTTTGTCAGTAAGCTAGTTAAATTGTAAAATAATTCAAGTATAATATAAAAGTATCAGCTTAAGAACCAATGGCATGACGTAAAAATATTTATTCTTTTGAATTTCATTTATTAAATGAAATTTTATTAGTTCGGTTATATACATAAACCACAATCTCGTTCGAAAATAATTTTGCCCGACTGACAGGAGGGTAATCTTTTTCTGTATGTACATATGTAAGTTCGTTCCATTGTGACCTTCTATCGTCTAAACGGCTTGCCTGATTTTTTATTTCACTTATAATCAAGTACAGAAATAATTGCTTCATTATAATTATATTTACGTATGATTCTGCTAGGACATACTCCCTATGAAGTTAAACAAACTTCCGCTTTTGCTTCCGCAGTAAATTCATTTCCTTTAGGCGTTGGTGGACGCTGCAAACAAGGTAAATAATTAAATTGTTTCCAGTTAACCTCTTGTGAAACATTGTACATTTTAAACCTTAAGTAGGAATGTTGTTTGGCGCCTACTAAATTCCTAATAAAAAAAGGTAAAAAAAAGGCATTGGAAATTAAAAGATATATTTCTTTTCAACTTGAAAATCCAAAGGTCCAAGCAACTTGAAAATTAAATAATTAAATAATGAAGACTTCGTTAGGCATTATTTTCTAAATAATTAAAATAGGTACACAAATTTTCAATCGTTGTAGGTGCCTACTACCTATCTGAAGTCCTTTACTAGGGCAACAATTCGCGGTCGCATATTTTTATATTTTAGATTGTTATATTATTAATAGGAACTGTCTTTAGTTTTATATATTTAGGTTAGGTATTTAGGTTTAGGTTTATTAGATACATAGACGCATCTTCAATAGGCCTTAAGGGAAATACATGTCGAAGTAACTTTCATCATTAAATTCCATGGAGATAAAGAACTCCATTTCGGATTTTCTTTAAAAATCTTTGCTTCGTACTTAACAATCGTTTCTACACTGTATAATGTTTATACGTGTGAGAATATACGTGGGAGGTGCAAAACTTTATCTCCCATTCTATATGACTTATCTACGCCGAGAAGACGTAAGTAAAATAGACGGATAAGAAAAATTGCCGCTCAGAAACTACTGTGTCTCTATTCAATCGTACTTATATAACTTATTTTTTGGAGCAAAAGTTTGTAAGACGAATGTCTTTCATATTCCGTATCTACGATTGCGATCGCTTTTAACTTCTGTTTAGTTTATGTGTGATGATTACAGAATTTTCCTACTAGATTATAACTAACATATTTAATATAACAAGATATTAAATGACTGTTGAGTAATGTGAAGTTGTGTTCTTTTATCTTGTTCAGCTGATCCCCTGTCGCCCACTTCCAGTTGACTTCAGTAACCTTACTTAATCCGATCATCTGGGGGGAAGTTTACTTATGCTATGTCGACCTGTACGCGACCGTTATTTTGGAACGTCGTAGCCATATATACATATGAATGGTAATTAAATGTAGAATACAGTTATATTTTCATTATCCAGTCATCGATCGCTGTTTTAACCAGAGATGCTCGGAGAGACTCTTAATTCTGATGAGGTTTAGCGCAGACTTTTTCCTCCAAATGTTGCCATATCTTGTAATCCAGAGAGTTTAAGGTTATCTGGACTAGAAGAGGGCCGCCTGTGGAATTGACTTTATCGGGCATGAGCTCGATAAAGTCAATTTTTGCTTTGCTTTTTGCTCTATCAACTAGTGCAGAGTCCTGTTGTAATAACCAATGTCTGTTTTTGAACATTGTTAGAGAAAGAGGATCCACAATATTTGTTAAGATGGTATTTTGCTACACCATGGCACTGCACACCCTTTTTCACAGAAAACACCTCAGTTAAGCCTGAATATGAGACTGAACTAAATCATGACTGACGAAGAATAACGTCCTCGTTGAACCCTCCGAATACGTGCGTTTACTGCTGTGGGCATACACCTTATCATTTTGTTTATTATAACTTTCTTCGATAGTAATTTTTTTTTCACTCTAAAACAAAATTTTGCGGTATTTTTTTCCCGCGTACAGCCGTAACTATGAGCGGGATCTTTCAAGCCTGTTTTTTTCAAAAGGTCGTTCAAACGTCCAGTCTTTTTACGATAAGCTCGTAGTCCTAGGTATTCACTTAACACTCTTTTGACCGTGGTTCTGCTTAGCTCCATCTGAGTAAGATTTTTTTTGTTTTCGAACAGGGTTTCGTTGGTTTCACGGCTTCACTGCTTTGATGATCACTGGTGTCCTAACTGTGTGAGTTCGGCCGGTCCTCTTGCGATGTTCGAAGCATGAATTCTCCAGCCATTCATTTGATAGTGTGATAAACAAACCGTGTTATTTTCAATTAAAGCAGAATATCGAAAATCTCTGTTTTCACAGCGGTGCAACGCAATAACTGCGATCCTTTCTTCTTTCTTCGACCACTCCATATTTGAAAATGAATGAAAATGAATTTCTTTTTTTTTTTAAATTAGTCGAAGTATATCTAGCCAGTATTCGAAAATTAAAAATAATAAGGGTTTGACAGAACTTATGACCCTATTAGGTACTCGTATATATTATTCCTCAGATTTGTGAGGATTTGTTCTTCCACTATTTAATTCGAATACTATTCGAATAAACTTATTTATTAAAAGCAAATGGATTGAAGGAACTACAAGTCTCACCTTTTATGGTATTATCCTTACTTTACTTTCATTTAAAAGTAGAAAATAAAACTTTTTAAAATCAAAATTTTGACTTCATCGGTATACGCGTAATCTGTTGACTTCTCGCACTTGTTCAAAGGTGGGGAGAACGGAAGAAATTAAGATTTGCACCTGCAAAAACTAAGGTCATGGTCCTTACCAGAAAAATCAAGTACGACTCCCCACGTCTGAACATATGCGGGAAGCCCATTGAGCTAGTTAAAGAAATCAAGATCCTGGGATTGACAGTTGACGATGGACTCACCTTTAAAGCGCACATCGCGAATTTATGCAACAAAGTGCAGTGTCTCCATCGTCAACTGTCGAGAGCAGCCAAAGTTTCGTGGGGTCTGAACCCGGAAATCGTCAGAACCATATACGTGGCAGTGGTCGAGCCCACCATCCTTTATGCGGCTAGTGTATGGGCGCCGGCGGCGAAAAGGATGTGGACCTTGGTTTTGCTGAACCGGGTGCAATGGGGATTTGTGCAGAAGATTGTCAGGGCCTACAGGACCGTGCCTCTGAACTCGGCTCTAGCACTCGCCGGGTTGCTTCTTCTGGACCTTCGGGTCCAAGAAGCGGCCCTTCTTTACGAGGCAAAAAAGGGTCATACCCGGCGGGTGCTGGGAGACCTAGAACTCGAGAGGCCGGTCCTGTACGCTCAGACACCACACCCGGTGCACTTGGAGGGGCTACAGTTCGGCTGCCTGGCGGAAGGTGACGACTTGGCCCAGCGAGCTGCCGCCGATGTATACATATACACCGACGGCAGCAAAATTGACGGCAAGGTCGGCGCGGCGCTATCAGTATGGAATAGAGCCGCGGAGATTTCTTGCCGGAAATTAAAGCTGGGACATTTCTGCACCGTATACCAGGCGGAACTGCTAGCCCTGCAGGAGGCAACAAAATTAGTAAAAAAGAGTAGTCTCAATAGGTTTGGTATTCACTCCGATTCCAGGTCCGCCTTTGAAACGATAGTAAATGGTGATTCTCTCCATCCCTTTGCAATAGAGGCACGGGAAAACATCAAGGAAGCGAAGAAAAATGGAAAGGTAGTGGATTTATATTGGATTAAGGCACACGCAGGAATGGAGGGAAATGAGAGGGCGGACGAACTAGCAAAAGAAGCTGCGGTCGGAATGAAGACCAAAACTAACTACGAAAAATGCCCCGTTTCATTCGTCAGGCAACAAATCCGTTTGGAATCGCTTGACGTATGAAACGGGCGCTACAAAGGAGAAAGCCGTGAGCGCCTACCCCATCCTGCGTAAAATGGAAATGGATTCATTATTGACACAAATATTGACTGGGCATGGAGGGTTCTCCTCATACCCGAGTAAATTTCGGTGCAAGGAGAGCCTTTCATGCATATGTGATCCAGATAAACAGGAATCCGTGCTGCATATGATTGTCGAATGTCACGTTCATGCAGTGGATAGAGCAGACTTTGAAATAGAAAATGGCCTGAAAGTAAGTAAAGAAAATATTAGCAATATAATGACAAGTAAAAGTCATAGGGAAAGATTTACAGAATTTTGTAAAAAAAAGTGGCGATGGCTGCTATTGTAAGAAATAAAAAAGATACGCAAAATGTAAGCTAAAAACAAAACAGGAAAATGTACATAGAAATAAGATAAGATAAGAGAGAACAGGAAATTGTAAGATAGTTAAATTAAGTATGGCAAAAATAAAAAATAAATAGAAAATAAAGGCTCCGGTCCCAACATGCCGGGGGGAAGCAGCAGGGCGGCAAAAAGGCCGCCCACAAAAAAAAATCTGTTGACTTTCAATGTATCCGCTTAGCATCCATCATCATCAGTCTTTGAAACAATGAATTTTAATATAACATGAGACGACCCTGGAACTGAAATATATTTTGTTGAAGGAATATTGCAATTTTAATGTGTTCTGTTTGTATTTTAAACCGCGTTATATGTATATTACATTAGATTAAAACATTTTTTTTATCATTACTAAACTAGTGCTTGACCATAATTCGTAGCCAAGTAAACAAGTGATTATATTAAGATTTAATTTTTTCCATTGTGATAAATAAGGAGCGATTGCACGATATAAAAAGTATTATTCTTAAATAATTATTAAATACAATAACTGATGCTAAATTTTTGCGGCTCAGAATTAGGACAGAAACTTTTACTAAATGTATTTTATTCATATAAAATTTATACAGTTTGTAATTTATCTACGGTAGTACAGTACGCCACACGTCTGGGGAAATCAAATGACAATCATTAGTGAACATAACGTGCACTATGAAACAGGTGAAAGATATTAAAAAATATACACGAAATGAGAACGTGGAAAAATTAAAAAAATGTTTGAGCGTGCCGTCGCCTGTTTACACACTGTTCGTTCTGGCGGCAACTTCTGGCCGATGCACTTTAAAATATTTCACTTTAAAACGTTTTAAACATAGCGTAGCGCTCAAATGAAATATATTTGGCTCATAAAATAACGTAATTAGCGTGTGTAATATAAATAGTTTTGAATGCCTTAAATCGATACCGTTTAATCTAATACAACGTTAATTTATAAAGATCGATACATCTTTTAATTTAAGACTTGACAGAGTTAGCTAACGCTTGCCTTTAAATTACTACTAGCATTCCCGCCCTGGCTTCGCACAGATAGCAACCGGCCTATGGCTTTTTGGCTTGTCTATTAGTAAAAATTACATGCAATCGACAGTCAGACTCAGTGAGACCGTGTTTTATATTACGAATACGGGAGCGCCTCGCGAGTGTCCATTTCGCAGCGACTGTTATTTTTTTCGGTCACGCGTAGTTCATTATTTTGATATCGTCCAAACTTTATGTTATAATGATAAACAATTATAATCTAAATTTATTGTTAAAAATTAATAACACGTCTATGTGAATTGTAAATAATTCTATAGTTTTTGTTATATACTATATTATACTATAGTATAATATAGTATATAACAAAAACTATAGAATTATTTAATATATTATTTAATATATACAACTAAGTTATAACTTAGTTGTATATATTATCGACATATTTAAATGATATACTAAAACTTTGTTTACATGGATTCTAATAAAAAAATGGTTACTATGAGACAACCACAGAAGATAGAGATATGCCACTGAGGAGTTTTATTTACTATTTTGGCAGATTTACAATTCTTTTCGACATAATTTTTATGTATAGTTTAGCCTACGCAAGTCACAAATGTCAAATTTTTGGCGTTTTTTGGAGGTTCCAAAGTATGGTGTTTATTTATGTATACTAAATTTTAATTATAATTTATTATACATATAAACAATTCGGAATACATTATCCGAATGAATAAATGATCTGATGGTTTTTGAATCGTTCGAATTAGTTAGCGTAAAAACAGAGGCTCGAAAATCAACTTTGTTTTATACTATTCATGTGTAGATTATACAGCCGTTAATGTGGTAGATAATTATGAAGAAAGCTGTCGAGAGTTGTTTAGTGCTTCTGTCGCGATATGTATTTTGGTTTTTAGTTGGCCGATAGTAGAACCTTAGATATTTAGTGTCCTATTTAGATACAATAATCACTAACTTTTTAGGTCATTTTTGTCATTTACGCCCTAGGCAGAATAGCACATCCCACTGCATGCAATGCGTGGCACCTAGAAAAAAAATATATATTAGGCGTATAACTTAATTTTTACAGATTTTAAGTAGTTTTTTTAATTATAAAAAAATAATGAAAAAGAAACTTAATCTTGGAAATATTGTCCATCGTGTTCTATGACCTTGCGCCATCTATCAGGTAGCATACGGATGCCGTCGCGAAAGAAACTTGCAGGCTTCGAGGCGATAAA
>DWLR01004072.1:0-12573 GCA_018246295.1 Papilio alexanor hazarajatica
TTAATGCTCTTCGAAATCTGTCTATTTAGCCGCCGGTATCGTTCCGCATCATCCGAAGAGAGCAGGATCATCCCCCGCCTTTCCTTCATGAGCTCCAGAGTGTGGTCTGAGAGCTTCTTGGACGCGTTTGTACAGTGGGTCTTAAAGAACTTGGAACCCACCGTCTGAACAGCCTGCACGAACCCGTCATTCAGATCGTCCACACTACTTCCAAGGCATTCGAACCGGTTTCGGAGTTCGAGCTGAAAGCTGACGGAATCTTGGATATGGACGGGTGCTGGTCGGAGTGTAGACTTAATCAGCCGACTTCGCTCAAGCTTTATGTTGATATTCAATGTGCCTCGGACAAGTCGGTGATCGCTGCCAGTTTTAATAGCATTGATCACTGAGACATCATTAAATATTTGCTTCTTCGTCGTCGAAAAACCTTAAATATTACAAAAAATAAATTTAAGTTTTTTTAATATTTGACTCACTAAATAAGACTTAAATAAAATGAAAAAAATTAAAACCCTAACAAACTTTGACGACACATAAAATAATGATAGACATAACAATTTGTACATTTTCATTTATACATTTTTATACATTCATTTATTTTGAATTAACTCACACAAGCGTTGAATGAAACTAATAGCTATCCCTTATGCGAGTGATGCGCAAAAATAAAATTAAATGTGAACATGCTTTATTCACTTTCCAACAACAACAATTTGCTAATAACATTTCTATTTAAGACTTATCTATTTCTATTTTATACATACTCATATTTTAAAGGAGCAAGTTTATTTGGGAATAGAAGGGGTAAACTTTGAAATTGGTTAAATAACTTAAAGCTACATAATTCATATAGTTATTAAATAATCTTTTATATAACTAGAGATCGCCCTGTGGTTGAAATTCAACCATAATTCCTTTCGTTTTCTACTATCTTTTATGAACTTCATATATGAATATTTTTTTTTTATATTATTAGTCATTAATAATTTTACCGGCTGACCGGTTGGTGCAGTGGTAAGATAGTCGCCTTTCATGCTGCAGGTCGTGGGTTTGATTCCCACACAGGACAAACATTTGTGTGCATGAACATGTCTACAGGCAGCAGCCTCCTTTGCTTAGTGCGGTGGAACATACTGCGATCGCCAACCCGCCTGCCAAGCGTAGCAATCATGTCACATTTCTCTCCAATGTTACGATTAATGGTGGAAGTCTAAGTCCAGCAGTGGACGAACATAGGCTGAGGTGGTATAATTTAAAAAAGGAAGTAGATGTTTTCTGTTTATCTTCCGTTTTTAATGAGAATTTACTCGTTGCCTCCTCGAATATTACCGAGGAGCATTACACATTGAATTTTTTTGTTTCATTATCAATTCATACCTCCTAACGCAAACAAATTACATTTGTTTTTCTCTATATTTCGTATGTTATACAAAAAAGCAATGAATCACATGCAACTGCCAAAGTCATAACGATGTTTGAAATGATGTTGTTTGACGTCAGCGATATAATCTCACTGTTTTTAAATTCGAATTCTAAAAAGAGACTAAAGTCTAGAGAAATAGTCAACTGTAAATAACTATATTACCTTTTTAAGTGGATTTATCATACATATAGTTTCACCAGCATTTATCCGCGATTTCGCTCGCGCTGATGTCCTTTTTTTTAATTAAAAAGTAGTTTACGTCCTTTTCTTTACCAATAGCAAAGTGAATGCACAATTTCACGACGATGGGTTAAGTCGTTAAACTGTAAAACTTGAAGGAGGAAGAAACATGTTTTATTTGAAACATAACGCTCTCGCACGTAAACCATAGGGTTAGGATGCCTTTAAGGAAGAAGTAAACTTTTGTCTTGAAGCACCTTAAGTCGTATTTGTTTAAACATTTCGCCGAAATCAGATTATTCAACATGTCAGTTGTGCGAAGCTGGAAGTTACGCGTAAACCTCGCGGTATTGGAATGCCAACCTTCAAGAAAGTGGATGGAATTTGGAGCGCTCTCTAATTAAGAATAAAATAATTATTGTAATATAAAACTTTCTTACGATTTAATTGTATCTAAATTTAGTTAACTACTACTTTACTACTTTTCCTAAATTTTTGAAACTAGGCTATTTAAAAATTTATTTTCTCTTTAAAAATGCTATTCAGTAAGGGAACTTAAGTTGCGATGTTTAATACGCCAAATATTTAACGAATTCAAATTTTATGTTTTAAAAATAGCATCTTGAGTAAATTTCTACTATCAATGACTTTTATGTCGACAGCTGCGGAAAAAGTACCTAAATCTTTCAACTGGCACGGTGGCTATCGCGACTGCAGAAAATAAATGTAAGTGTAGAAAAGTGGAGGGATGAAAAGGAAAAGAGGTGGACAAAAAATCACTTTGTGTTATTATATAAGGTTGTGGTATTTCCTTATGTACATATATACGCATGAAAATACTTCATTATTATAATAATATTTCATTATTTTAGTTCATCTTTTTTTTTTTTAAGATTTGCAGTCAGTTGTATAATTAACAAGTGTATTGTCATTTTTAAATTAAAATGTTTACAGGTTTATTAACCCCAGAACACATAAAATGCGTAAAAAAAATTATAGAACTTTTCGAGTTAATAACAGAAACTATTTGAAATGTTTAAATAGTGTATTCGTAAATAAACAACAATTTTGTTCAAAGCACCTTTGATTAATTTAAATTTAAAAATTTAACATTTGCGATCTCAACAAACAAATTTAGAAATTCTAAATACTCGTTTCAAAATAAACCAACCTTACCTAATTACTTATATTCATGTTTTATGGAAATTATATCTGTTGCTTTTTAGTTCTACCTCGTTTGGCTGAACAAGAAAAAAACTTTGAACATGATGAGAATACCAGAGAGCAATATAATTTATTGCATATTAAATTGAAATATAGGCAATCAAAAGTTGAATTAGTTATAGGATTTTAATACATATTTATAAAAGTTGTATTACGTTACGTCATTTTTAAACATCACGACTATTTTATAACTAGTTACATGTTCAAATAATAAAAAATCATCATATCATATTCATAACATATTTTCATCAGAAAGGACAAAAATCAAAATCGTCCATATTTTTTTCTTGCAATGAGTTGATTAAATTCTCTATCTCTAATAAACTAATTTCTTACAACTTTTACCCCTATGAGCGATAAAATAATTGCTTGATCCAAGAAATCTATACGAAGATATGAATTGCTTAAATTTTTACCCTAAAGACTCTTGTGTAGTAGACTATCCCATATACTTTGCATGATTTTCATAGAAGCTGTGACCAAATAAGAAGATTCCAACAGCAGAAGTTTTTTTATTTATTTTGTATTAATTGTTGATTATTGTACAAATAATTCAAGTTGTTTCGAGTCGAATAAAATTTGTAAATCATCTAAGATCTATCAAATTTAATGTTTTTGACCTTCCAATGTGGCTTTTTAAATCTTAATGAGCCTGTTGTTTTTCAGAGTCTTTGTGGTGGCTAATCATATTTTAATGTGCTTATTTATTTCTTATTTTTATGTTGTATTCAATGTAGGTTCATTCATTCAGTAAGGAATTCAGAGAAACAAAAATAGCAGATTTTTGTATTTTTTTAACATTTTAATTGTTTTTTTAACTTTTTGCATGAAATATTTCTAATTAATAGCTATATAATATATTTTATATAGAATTAAATAAAAAAATCGCTCGGATCGTAATAAAAACTGTGTTCGTTTTGTGGCAATTCGTTTCCTGTGTTAAATCACAGGTTATTGAATATAATTTTAAACTCAGAAACTCAGTAAAAATAAACATATTTTTTTTTTATGTTTGTTACCGCAGAACTTCATCATTTCTAAACCGATTTCAAAATTATTTCTTTTGATGAAAAGGAGACATTCGCAAGTTGGTCCAGTTTAATTTTGAATGTTATTGGACTTTGGAATTCGATGATATACTCAAAATTGTATATTAATTTCGAAAATAGATACTGTCAAAAAGTTATTATTGTCATTACCATGGCAACCGATACTGTAAATGAAGCTTTTTCTATTTCTTATCCTTTAAGTTACAATGCTGAGTATCTACTTAAAAGAGCTCACGGTTGCAGTGTCACTGATTAAAGAGTATTTAAAGAAACAGTAACAGTGGAAGATCCTGCAATAATAACCTGTTTCAAATTAAATCTGTTGCCAATAGACCAACTCGACCGGTGAAATTCCATCATCTCGCAGAAGACAAGCATGAAGCAATGCATTTCGTCTGATGAGTGAAGTGCCGGAGACCCGATTCTAGGCCTTTTCCTCTTCCCATCCACCCCGACCTATCTGCTCGTTTGCCACCATCTTCATAAAAAAATCCTTGATTGCACGTACTATATAGTATATAGTATATATAGTGTATAGTAGTATATTTATATATACGACAATTTAACACAGTATAACCATAATGTTGGTGTCATAAAGGGGCCATAAAGCCTAAAATAATCAGAATATTTACCTAACCTCAGGAGGGTCAACCCTCCCCCCTTCCTCGTTCAATCACAGCTCTAGATCTGCCACTGTATTGTTATCATATTAGTAACGATAACTAATTATCCTGAGCAGGAATAAGTATTTTTCCACAAACAAATGAGTTAAACGTAAAAGCGATAAAATCAGTAAATTGAATGCACGAAAAAATAAGATATTTTTTTTTAACGGAAAACGGATTGAGCAAACGCCGCGGTCAATGTTTGTTACCATGCATATGTTCTATGCGGAGTCGTTTCGAGATTCAAATGTTTGTGTAAAGAAAAAAAAATATTTACTTGAATATTTAAGAAACAGACAAAAGAAAAAGTCAAACTATTATAAATAGAAGGCGAGATTGTTATGACTATGACATATATATACATATTAAGTGTATAATACAATCATAAGGATGTTGTGTAATTAAATTATGCATAAAGAGTAGTTTTTTATCCACTAAATATTCAAAGAATTTGTTCAATTTCATTTCATTCGGTAACTTGCTGTTTGTTGAATTGATACAATCAGGCGTATTTGTTACTGTCGTCTGAGATTTACACATATTCACAACCTGTTGATTAAAAAAATAATTGATTGCGTATAAATAATGTTTACTTCGCAGAATTAAAACAAGTTCGATTAGATTTCGTTCCATTTATGACGTGGGTGTCTTCGGAGAACAGTTAATGAACTATACTGGCAAGACAAAAAACAGCTTGATTTTTATGTACTGTACTTATAAGAAGATTTGATGTTGTTCCGAATGAACACAAAAATTGCTTGCTAATTGAATGCTTTTCCATCGGTATAGAAGAGCATTCATTTGATGAATCTATCGGTATAGAAGAGCATTCTGTTGGTATTTTTGAGTTATTTAATAGCCTTGGCTGTTTTTATATATTTTTTTATCTATCTATGTAACCGAGCGGACGCTGGGGCTGGTTGCTAATTATTATACGAAGAAAGTGGTATCTAACAATTACAAAGGCTCCAATTTTCTTTAATGACAAGAACATAAGGATTATTCTTAACTTAAACAATGGAAAACAGTAACAAGGAAAAACTAAAATATTAATTATATATAGGCGAATCTGATAAAAATTAAACAAAAACATTTTTTTTTGTTGTAATTCAATGTTCAAATGTTTATGTAGACATGGTAAAAAAATTAAACCTTTTTAATAATTACATTAAAGATTGTCAGAACGCAGTAGTTAAGTTACTAAATTTTTCAATTCGTATCTTGGGACTGGGTTTGTTTCCCATGCGAGAAGAAAATGATGTGATACTTTGCATAAAACCTGTTTGTTTCTTCTTTCTTCTTCCCAAGACACATGTTTGCTAAAAGCAGACTTTACTCAAAGGTTGCAGTCCTTAACACATTTGGGACCAAATTTGCTCCAAAAATTAAACATTAATAATATCTTTATTTATGGAATTGTCTAAATAAATTTTATGCATCTAATAAATAATTTGTATATAAATTTTAAGAACTTCCTTATGCGAATAGGGATAAGTTTTATCTCAACATTTTTATAATTTAACAATTGGTATAAATTTAAACTTAATTTATAATTATTTTATAAATAAGTTTACATATTTTGTGTAGACTTATTGAAAAAACAACTTACAAATACTCGATTTCAAATTTAATATTGAGAAAGATTCAGAAATTTAAAATTTTCTTATTATTAACAGACCAGTAGAACAATAAAGCTGACGTTCTAGACATCGTCGCCTTCCTATATACGGTCGTTCATTGCGAAATTACAAAACAAAGGGCGTGCAACTTCTCAGCAACCATACATATTCAATGAACAACCATAAGAACCAAGTGATTGTTAGCACATTATTGTTAGTTGTTTGTTTGTTTCAAAGAATCACATACATTATTCCTCAAAGGTTTTACATTGTATTTATCAAAAGTCTTTAAACATCGGGATTAATGTTTGTAAATGGGAAAAAAATACGTAGAAATATAATGCACTTGATTTTTTTTATTATGGATAAACTAACGATTATTTACAATTCGGGTCGACGAAGAATGGCACGTCTTATTTTAGCAACAGGTCTGTATTTAGGTCTGTATCTAGGTATCTTTTCAGCGATGTTTTTCGTATTCGTTGAAATTGCTGTCCTTGGTGGAGCTGGCATAATCATGCTATAGTCTACTCCATTCTTAAAAGCTGTTTGGGTTAAACGTTCTTTTTTTTTTGGGGGGGGGGGGAGGGACAATTAATAACTGAACTTCTAGTAGACGAAATGAAGGATAATTTCGTTGTATAGTAAATACTAATTATGAAGACGGTGAAGATGATATAGAAAAACACTAAAGCTTTATTATATTCGTAAATAACCTGACGAGTCCAAAAAAACTGCTACAATAATTGGAATTCCCCGTGACGTATGTAGACTAAACTTTGGCTTAATTACATTGAAATAGCAAACGTAAACATGATCTAAAATCTAAAAACCGGAACGTGGCGTGAACGCGTTACTTTATGGAATAGTTTTATACTTGTTTTTATCCCTTGAGTAATATTCCGTATTGTGTTGGGTCTGCGAATAACGATTTCGTATCAATTTATAGTATTTAATTGTAATATAAATATATTATTCTTGAAGCTTCTTAGTTCAATGCGTAATCTTTTAGCGTATCTGCGTAGTTACAGGGTATTTGTTTTTATTATAATTTGTTATTAAGGGCGGTAACTAAGTAGCGGTAAATTGCTTATGGCCAAGGAAATCTTTTCCTCGGACCTTGCCCCGAAGTTATCTAGGTTGTCTGCTGTCGTCGATACAAGCCTTATTATACTAGTTTACGTGTTTTCAAGTGGTTATATCTGACATGTTCAGGCTATAGATATTTTCAATGCGTTTCTATTAGTAAGTAAACAAGTATAATTTATAGCTATGATCAAAGTAGTGATAGAGTAAGTGGTGGATTCAGGATTTTAATTTATGGGGGTGGAGGATCCTCCTGAGGGTAGCAAGTTTAAGTAAGGTAAAAAGTACAAAACACTATAAACAGTTTAATGCTGGCTAAGAAAATAATTAGAATAATAATAACTATCATCTTCAATTTCAAATTTGTCACGGAAGAATTGTGATGATTTGAGGGGGCGGGGATCGAATCCCTTAGCCCCCCTTCCTGGATCCGACAGAGCCAAGTAGTAACAAAATTTATAGCACATTATAGAAGCATTATTTCAGTACAATTTATTTGAATGTATCGTTGTTTGTGACTAGTAGAGTCATAATGTGTTTAAGATGCAGAAAAATTTCCATACCTGCCGCGCCGGTCGACCGCCCTTGTGTCTAATATGTATACCTGTTTTGTTCAAATTATGATCACGCCTTACGCTTAGACAAATGTATTAGTCATATAGAGTTATCAAAATCATTGACAAAAAGGTAATGTGTTAATAATACGATCACTAAGAAATGATTTAGATGAAATCATGTACAATTTGCTAAAGTAAAATACCATTAAAATAGCTTAGTTATGTTATTTCTTGATATTCATAATATTTACGTTTTGTAATGGTGAATGATATTCAAATTAGTTAAATGAAGTTTTCGAGCTTGTAAATATTATAAGAAATAAAAAAAATAGTATAATAATGATTAAATGACTTAGATTAGCTGATGTAATATATATATATATATATATCATTGGATTTTCTAAGCATTTGATGTGTTGATTTTTTAAAACACATACTATATACACCATATATTGTTAAGGAGAATGAACTTGAACTGATATAAGTAAAATAAATTAAAATATTATTCACGAGGTGCTAGGTAAAAAACATTGCAAGCAAATATATGCCTCCGCCGCAGCTCCAGCGCCTATCGCGCTATTTGTTAACTACGAGTATGTTGAAGTGCTGTTCTGAAAATTGTAGGCGCCTGATTTAAGAGAAAAATTGGAATTAGATTTCTGATTAGGATTATTATATTAATGAGACAGTCTTATTTCGGTATGTTTTAAATTAATTGATAACGTTTTGTTACATGTTTCTAATAATCGCTTGTGTTCTTATTAAAGAACAACTTTACCTGGTATTTAATTTACAACTAGACAAAAAAGCGTGTGCGAATTTTATATATGTAAAGAATATGAAAGGCCGCAAGCTGATAAAAATATTATATGTAACAACTTCTCAGAACGTCAGTTAAGAAGTAGATAAGTTGTAAAATTTCCTTTACATAAACGGACATAACAACAAACCTACAAATCTTCTTTAGGTGTCAAAAGAGACGCATGTTTATATAAGAAAAAAGAGGAAAGGCAATATAAGAAAATGTAGAAACGACGATTACGAAGAGAAAACGAAGACTAAGGTAACGAACAACTTATCTTCAAGAGGCAATACTGGAGCCATGACTCCTGATAGGGCTCATCGTTTCTAACTTTGGTCTACTGGATTCATGTAATCTTCTACTCGTAGATTAAATAAAATTAATTACACACTAATCAACAAAGTTAAAGATTCAGAAACTGTGACAATTTTTTTCGTATCATTCATTTCATTTCAAAATGAAAGAGAGATAAAATAGTGTTTTAAATTTAACATTTTAAAAATATTAGGCATTAATTTTACCACAATTTTGAATGAATTCCTGCCTATAGGTTATTAATGTCTAAAATTTGATTATTACTAAATAGATTTTAGGCTGATTGGTATCTAGTCTTTCTTATATTTTTAATTAAAGTTAAAGATTGGCTTATTAGACATTATTCCTGATAAATCCAAGTTTGGTTTCCACCCTGATACAAAAAGAGTACGTGTGTGGTGTTTTTAGATATAATGAGCAGCCGCATTGTCCTTGAAAAGGTTATCCCTGTCATGGTGGAACAATCATGGTTTGGGCCGGAATTCGGTAGGAGAATTGACCTAGTTTTGATACGGGGGAACATGACTGGCGAAAAAACCGCAGCGAAGTGTTCCGCGCAGGATTCCAACAGGGAGGATTTCATTTTCATGCAAGACGTCATCCGCGAACAAAACAGGCCTCTAAAAGTCTTGTGACATAAATCTTACTGAGCTCGCCTGGGATTTATTTGGAAAGAAATTTGACAAAACATTCCCAAAATTTGAACACGAAGTAAGATCTTTTTCGTCATCTTTCTCAGACATGGTGCATGATCCCACAGGTCACAATAGATAATTTGATTTTCAGCATGCCAAGGCGGTGCAGAGCCTTGATTATAGCTGCAGGAGGCCCAACTGACTACTAAATGCACCTGAATAATTTTTTCATATAATTTTATAGTCTAAATTTTCTCGATGGTTTCTTCTCTGTCTATCAAGTTATTATTTTTTTACACCTTTTTTCATTCGTAATAGGTCTTTTTTTGTTTTGTTGGATCTTATTTTATTCCATTTCATATCAAATTTTCATATCAAATTTCTAAACATTTTAGGTTATCTCCAAAAAATAATTAGAGTCAATGTTGACCAGTGAAGAGCTTCAAATGTATGCATCTGAAGTTGATCACAATGCCAGAAATCCTGTTAGCTCTTATCGAAATCCTATAATTCAGTTAAACTTACTGCCCTCCAAAGAAGATCGCATTAACTCTTTATTACGGCACATTACGTCTTGGCAGTTAAAAATTACTCAAAATATTTTTAGGCAACCTGTCTAGAAATATGAAGTTGTTTTTGTATAAATAATTTCAACCGTATTTCTGGATCCAGATACTGTTAATTTAATGGATGCTTGCAATTGTCAACCTTCAACTGAGATGATCCGTTGTGAAGGGTACAGGAAAAAATAGGTTACCTAGTTACTTCCGTATGAAACAACGCTATTGTCCGATCAGTTTTATCTGTCGATCGCTAGGACGTGTAATTATTAACGCGTCAATGGGCGACGCAACACTCAGTGGCTGCAATCTTGTGAATGCAGTATAAATGTCCAATGGAACGGGCTTGGTAGTCATAGCCCTTTCGAAGACTCAACAGTTCTCACGAAGGGATCACATTTAATGTAAGTGCTATATAAATTAATCCATATAAGAATTACTATATTACAATATTAAGTGTTAATAAAACTTTTATTGAAATTTATTAAATTTCATTAAACATATTAGAACATAATTTTATATTTTATTTGTATTATAAAACAGATTATGTCATTAAGTAGTTTTGTACTTTTTTTTGTTTGTGTTTTGTTTACTTAGATGACTGAAGTAAAAAACTTTTCGGTGCCCTTTTAGAGTAGTATAGGAATATTCTTGTAAAAGTTAACCTTTCTTTATTTTGTGTTCTAATGACAAGAAATGCATCGTAGTATAGTAGTTTGTAAAGCATCTCTCGCCTTGACGACTTAATTTTTTTTTAATACGATAAATGATTTTTTTTAATGTTACTTATTAATTATTATTAGTAAAACTTCATTACGCACAAGTACAAATGGCGAATTTAATGCCTATGAGGCATTTTCTACCAGTCGAGCACGTATTAATGACAAAGATTTATATAGAATGATTAATGCTTTAATACATTTGAGCAGAAATGGAAGAAGTAGACGCTCTAAAAATAATTCATATGTATTATTTTACACAACTTTGTACGCTTGCCGCATCCTATTTCTGTGCTTGCAATGTCAATATATGGTGGATTTTCATCTTACGTTACGGGCATATTTCGCCTGTTATATTTTGTATTTTTCTGTTCCTTAAAATTCAAATTAAACGATAAGTGAACGACTGTGTTTATTGATTAGAATAACGCTAATACAAAGTTGCACTGAAGGTCACAGACATTGTAGGACCAGTATGAGAACTGAAATCCTCTAGTAAATACTTCCCCCATATCACAATGCGGCGGTTATATCGGACGTAACAATAAAACAATAGACAATAACTAATTAAAATTTCAACGTGCAAATACAACTTTAAAACATGCAAGGATACTATAGCTTTGCAATCTTATGTTTTTAATAATAGACAATTATTAAAAAAAAAAATTAAAATAAATATATAGCTTAGCTGTATTTGGTTTCGTATTCGCTACTATGAGATTTGAGTTTGTATGATACAGAAAAATTGATTGCATTTTGTGTAGATAGTATTTTAATGATAATATTTTGATAAATAATGTTCCTTAAACATAATGACTTTTGAACATGGGTGGACTTCTTTTTATGTCTTGTATGGAGATAACGATAAATTATACATAATAAATAGGTTTCACTTAAAATGTTATGTTTAGAGAAATCTATTTTTTAGTTTTTATATATAACAGTGGTAGAGTCCGCAACAACAACATCTGTTGCAAGACCTGCTCGACCAATGAAATACCACGATCTCTCAGAAGACAGGCGTGAAGTAGAAGTTTTCTGCGTTTCTTCTGATGAGTGAGGTGCCAGAGGCCTCATTTTGGTCCTCTTCCCCTTTCCAGTAAGGAAAATCCCATCCTTTTCTAATATGGAAAAGGTGGGAAGAGAAAGAGGATTTGACGGGAAGAGGATGGATAGGAGAAGGAAATGTTTATTTTCTGTCTATCCTCTCCTCTGTCCTCATATCTTATTAAAGGAAGGCAACGTATCTGCAACTCGCAAATGCTTGTTGCAGATGTCTATGGGTAGTGGTCAATTAGATGACAGCTTGCGCGTTTGCCACCACCTTATAAAAAATGTTACACCAAAAATACAAAAACCATTCAAATTAGCCATTACTTTAGTAAATGAATGATTTTTTAATTTATTAGTAGGTTGCTTTATTCTCAATATTAAAACGAAATTTTAAAAATTATATTGTCATAGATAATAAATCAATAAGTGTGGAAATTATTAAATTAATTTGATATATTGAAGTATATTCCATTACATGGGTAAATTAGATATAGGCGTCCAAGGCGGCTAAGGAGCCTGCGGTCTTCCATTGTACACGCATCCTGTAACATGTAACATCCTGTTACATTCCTATCATAGATTAAATTTAATCGAAGCGTGTTAGAATACTGACTGACCGGTTGGCGCAGTGGCAAGACACTTGCCTTCTGCGCCGCAGGTCGTGGGTTCGATTCCCACCCAAGACA
>DWLR01004073.1:0-12572 GCA_018246295.1 Papilio alexanor hazarajatica
TATATATATATATATATGTATGTATGTATATGTGTTTTCTCCACTGTACTTAATAGCACAAATTTTTGTTTTTTAAATTACTGTTTGATGTGAAAATACAATTGAAAATTCAATAAAACATTTATATACGAAACGTAGAAAATAAAACATACAATTTATAAAGCATGTATCATATCTTGTACCGAAGACTAATGATATAGGTTTTTGATATCAGATTTAAGCTTTTAATAATTGAAGTGTGCTTTTAAAAATCAAAGTCAGAAGTTTCCATGTCAATTTGGTAGGTTAATGTCAAAATTAAGACAGATTTTTAAAAGGCTATTTGATGTGAAAAACTCTGAATTTGGTTGGTTGGCAAAATGTTGAAAACCTTATTAGGCCTCTTCTTATTTCTTTAGTATCGACGATGATCCCACCAAATTTAATATAATATTGGACAAAGTAATCTGAAGTTATATAGTTAACAAGTCCATCTAACTTGATTTTATTTGACCAACCTTGTTATGACAGAATTTAGTTGTAGTATTGTTTACAGCGAAATAACTTTAAATTCTATATTTTGATTTTTAGTATACAACAGTTATGTTTCATCTATCAGAGCAGTGGACTGTCTGATGAAAGAACTAATGGTTTGAATCGTGTCGAAATAAAACCAGCAATATTCAATTTCTTGAATCCATATTTTGTTAGAAACTACTATAAAATTTGTTACCAACAAAATGTTAACAAAAAATAAAAATAAAAAAATAAACCCGACTGACTGCTTCCCTATAACACTTCTGGGGAAATTACGAATCAAATCACACCTCACTCTTCAAAATCAGTCCAGTTGCTTAGGCCCTAGGTTACAATAGAACAGACATGTATACATATCACCAAAATATATTACCCGACAGTCGGGCAAATGATAAATTTAATTTTCTGGTTTTAAATAACTTGCTTTCTTACTGACAGAATATTCGCCCTTAAATAAACGAATAAATTGTTTCATTTATTTGGTGTACTGCCATACATAACTCATAATATGTAATTTATTTATGAGTTTTTTTTTAATTTATTAGGTTTGTGTTCAAATTAGTGTCATATTAAAAAATTGTCACAAATATTTTGTAGACAGGTTTTAAAGTGTGTGCATTTAATATTGTGTTAATATTTATTAAGATGTAGCGTGTTTTATTAATAATTTTTAGTATTACTGTATCTTGCCTATATCTAGACTCGAAATTGTTTTGTATTAATAGGCGTAGTTGTATTTTTATTTTTGTCAGTGAATTTTGTTTTAAATCGGGATTAATTTTAGAATTTTTTGTTTACGTAAAACGATTTGCGCGTGTTATATATTATAAAAGAATTTTGTTTGAATTATATTTTTAATGGACATCAAAGTTTTTACCGTAAATTAACTTCCAAGCTTCTCATCTAAACAGTAGGGTCATATTATAATATGTGAGGCGTATCTATGTGTATGTTATTCTCTGCAACTATAATAATTTAGAATATACATCATAGTAATAATTATATTGATAATAATAATCTAGTCGGAAATGTAAGCCATTGCAATATTTTAATAAATCAATATTATCTCATTCTTAGACAATTTTCTTATCAATACAGCATGACGTTTAATTTGAAATGTAAAAGAATCCACGATAAAGTGTATTATAAAAATATTTTTAAGACTTGTATATTATTTATAAAGTGTAATTAAATAATATTACTTCCCATGGTTACTATAGTTAGATAATTTGTGTATAACTACATTGTATTCATTAAAAATATAGAAGAAATCTTTTTTTATTTTATTTATGGACATGATTCATCTTGTTCAGAACAGAACAGAACATCCTATTTCATCACCCAGTACAAAAAAAAAAAGAAAGTTGAAAATGGTATTTGAACCTAGGATCCACAATAACATAAAAATATATAAGCTTGTTGAAAAATAGCTGACCATTCTAATATTTCTTCTAGAGTTAAAGACGAAATAATTGTTTTTTTAGAGTCTAATATATATTTCCACCGTAGAGCCAGGCACGAATTTAGTATTTTTGCCACGCGGTGAAAGAACGCAAGGTTTGTAACAAAGGGTTTTCATTGGTATTGCACTTGCGCAAAATCACTTCAAGTCAGAGAATTGTTTACGACAAGTTATACCTTGTTTGCAATGTGACGGTTAATCTTTTTTTTGTAACAACAACTTACAAGTATCAATTCCGATGGCATGGATTAAGACGTACAGTTTTTCATTTTTTTCTTTTAAATCTCGCTTTCTTTTGCGTGCATGGCGAAAAAGAAAGAAAGTGGGCGCCAGGCCTCAATCTCCGTGGGAGGTTAGACTTTGGTATGTTTCGTTTGTACGTGTACCAAAGAATAAGCAAAAGCAAAATATGCAAAGCCTGTAAAGTTTTGTATATTGTATACTTAATGATCAGTGTAGCAGCAGATCTTAGCTGCTCAGCTTTTTTATCCATCCCTGGATACAAATTCAAAAAAATTCATTGGTGGAAGTTCACTGAAGAATTACGACCAGGATTTTGTATAAAAAATACACCAGTTTTATTTTAAACCTTATATTTAAAATAACTAAATTAAATCTGTAGGTATTGACTAACCATAGAAAAATCACTTTTTTACATGATATAATTACAGTAAATGCGTAAATTCCGACGCTGTACTTTAGTTTATATTATAATGTCTATAGTTTTTCTCTCGTTATACGACACATATTTATGTATATTTACAGATGTCCTCTTTTAAAGGATTTTAAATAACAAAATAAATACTAAATATTTTTCATTCATCGCTTCTTGACATCAGTACAGAAAAAAACAACATACATTTTTATTCTTCCTTACTAATTAGAGATACGAGAATATTATAAATTGATATTTAATAGTCATTTTTAATAAATTAACGTTCATTAGCGATTTAGTACGAAACCAAACTCCAAATTTATTTAATTAAATACAATCATTTATAGTACATTTTTAAAGATTCACTTAATCAACATTCGAGAGTTAGGAATATTTTAACCGACTTCAAAAAAGGAGGTTTGATATTCAAGTTCTATATTTTTATGAACACTATTTAAAAAAAATGTGAAATGGAGATGAATTCAACGCTTATAATTAATTATAAATAAAACAACAATTCAAGTCTTTAACGCGCGCCAAAATAACTGATATTATAGTTAGGAAAACATAAAATATATAGTGGAAATCCGAAACCCCTGGGTAACGGGAGTGAGTGTTATGTATTTTATGAAAATACATATAAATTCACGCTCTTAATTCAGTGGGGTAAGTATAGATCATTATTATTATTATTAGATATATAGTTATTGAAATCGAATAAAAAAAACCTATCAATTATCTAATGGCTTAATATAGTCGTGAGTTCGAATCTGCCATTCAAGTATTGTGAAATATTACCTAGTTTATTTAAAATAACCCTCTATTTTTTTCCACAAATTAGGCAACTATTTTTGCTGTCTATATTATATTACTGTATAACCTTCTTGGCATGGCAAATGCGCATCTTTATGTTGTCATGGTTACAGTCAATCAACGTCAACTTTCGCGCCTCATACCTAACCTCAAAACAGATGTCCATTTTTATTTAAGTCAATTCGAGGTTAGTTTTTTGGCGCGCATTAAAACTGTCAGTTCAATACATTGTTAAATATTTTCATCTCCAACCATGTAGACGTATTACAAGTTTTACAACATTATTTTGCTATTGTTCTGCATAGAAAATTTGTAACTCATAATGTTTTATTATAGGATTTCATAGTACGGGATACGATTCGGATTTTTTTTACACAAAAACTATTGAAAACTTTATAAAAACATAGTTATTTATCCTTATATTTTAGTAAGTGCAGTTACTTAGTTTGTGTGTAATAAAAAACCATATATTGCATACATATCTATACCCATTGGGGTTGTATAGTAATAATAAAAGATTGGTAACCATCGCACCTTTACAACAGATACTGCATTATTTGAAGTCGGTTATTTTAAAAATGAAATTTTAGTAAGCAATTTTAAATGCACAATAATTTAACTAATTCTATCATAAAAAAGTTGTACATACATAGGCCACTCATAATTTAGGTAGACAAATCGAAATCAATTTAAATATATTCCATTCATATATATATGGGATAATTGTCTGTTGTTATGTCAAATTATTTTAATATTTTCCGATATTTGGATTTGGCATCATTTATCATTATGAACAGTGTAACAGCAATACTGTCACAGGGAATATTATTTTATTATTATTATAAAGATGACAGGAGACCTAGAATATTAATCTAATGCTACTTGCACTTACAATTAGGTGAATATACTAGGTCTACTGTCATCTTTTTTTTGAGAAAACATATGTTCAAAAGATAACATAGATGTGTTCTAGAGGAGTAATGTCTCCCGACATCTTTTTTTTTTTTTTTTTTGAGAAAACATATGTTCAAACCATACCATAGATGTGTTCTAGAGGAGTAATCGGACATAATGTAGACTTATGTCTTCTTTCTGTCATATCTATGCTTACGTCACACTTCTTCAACATCTAGTTTTTTGTAATGTACTGGAACTTACACTGGTCTTGTGTAGCTCTTTCGTGATGGTATATATTGTTACATCATAAATTTTCTTTACATTTATTCTTTTATTAGTCATTTCAGTATAAAACTGAAGCTTGACTTTGAATTTATTTATTGATAAAGGCAATTTTGCTAAGGGCCTATGTACGTTAACAACTTTATGGTCAACAAGAGACTTGCACTGCTTACAATTGAAACTGTTTTATTTGTGCTATTAATAAAAAAAAAAAAATCCATACTTTATACAGAAATAAGATTGTTTGTTTTGTTATAATTTCTGTATTAAATATTTCTCCTCCTTATTTCACTGAGATATTTGAGAAATAAATTTGAATTGTTAACAACTACAAGGCGGAACATTTCAACTGAACTCGAAATGAAGTAATTTAAATTATGACAATTTGCAACATTTAGATAATTGATATAGATAAAAATATTACTTAGAACAAAGTCACAACGTAGACTGACGAATCAGTTAGAACCATGGGTTTATATAAAAAAAATAAATTATACTGCATCCGTTTAAAGTATAACCGCATCATTTATTAATAAGATCACTTTGTCACGAGTCGAGATCACATCAGTCACTATGCTTTTTCTTCCTTTTCTCTGTTGTACCGTTCTAGTTCCTTAAGGAATTGTCCCTTGGGTTTCATGACGTTCGGTCTATCGCCGCGGCATTTGGGGCAAAACCACTTACCCTTGGGCTTGGTGGTGAGGGAGACGCAAGAGAAATGGAACCACTCAATGGGGCAGAGATCGTTGTCGCACAGTATCATTTCACCAAAAGATATCTGATCACACAGACAGTATCTGGGCTCATCGGGGTCAATGGGATCATTCTCTTCGGGTGGTGTTTCTGAACGTTGCGCTGCTTGTCTCGCTTTGCGTTTTTTCTTCTTGCCAATACCTTAAAAATATAACAATAATTAGAATTAAATTTTTTTTTTCTTTCTATAATAAAATGCAGCAAAAAGGCATAAGATATGGATGCATTGCATGAAAGATGATATGGTTATGAAGAGATTGATGTGATAGACAAAAACTAACATGTTTTCCGACCTCACATTAAGTGGGAAATGGGCAGAGGGATGCAGAGTAAAAGTCAACAAAAGAATACAGAGACAGCAATTTCTTAGCGCAATAGATAAAACTATGAGGTTGTGGTACTTTTATATTTGAGTTTTTTCATTCCTACAATGAATGTTGCTTGGCTTTATAATTGTTCTGGTTCTAGTTTTTGGACATACTAGGATCTATATCCTAAGAGTGATCATGTGAGTACACCAACAATCTGTCTACCGTTGAACAGGGGTGGGTAAATGCAAACAAAGAGAGGAGAAAGGATTATAAAGGGCTTTTATATTATTTTAAGCATGTTTCTTTCTGTATGGAAGTTGTAATTTAATGTGTACCTTTCTTGTGCGTGGTATTGTGTGCATGTCTCTCACTATCACGCTCGCTGGAGTCTGCACGGTCATTTGCCGCGGTCACCGTTGTGCGCGACCGCCGCGCCCTCTTTGACCACCTTTCACCTACAATAAATATTTAGAATTTTTTTTTTATTACAGTTACCACAATGCTATCATTACTATTTATGAAGAAAGTGGCTGCTATGAGATTATTATTAACCAGCACTTCATTCATCAGACAAAATGCAGACTACTTCTACTCCACACCTATCTTCTGTGAGGTTGTGGTATTACACTGGTCAAGCACGCCATTCGTGCAACAGATGTTGTTCTTGCGGGCTCTACCACTGTTATATTTATTATTGTAAATTATTATTAATTCTTAAATTTTACATGGAAATTAATAAATTGAACATTGATTTCGTAATGGGACACAAAGTTCATAACTGTCTGCAAGTCGCATGTTTCATGTTTGTACCAATGATGTAAATGCAGTTGTTTTCTATAGCTAAAAATTAAGAACTACAAACATTATAGTTTAATTATTCACGTTTTTTGAAAAAGAAACTAATGTACTATTTATTTTTGAGGGTCAATGCTTATTTTGATGTGGCTGACTCCTAAGCACACTTGACCTGCACTTTGTAAGAAAAACTTAGAATGCTCTTTATTTATTTGAGCTACTGCTGATTATTTTTTTTAGTTGTCAAACAACAATCACTTATTTGATTTTTATTATGTGTTTGCTAACTTGTTAGTAATTTTTATTTAGATCGATTATTTATTTTGTAGCTAACTTATACTTAGCAACTTATGTATTTTTTGTTGATAAGTTATTATATTGATTTCATTGTTAATAATATATTTTGAGAAATAAAATTATAATTTGAAAATTTGCTTTTAGCTTTGTGATTACTTTTACATAATAAAGTGTGAATGTCATTGAACACATTTAATTTACAGTATATTAATGAAAACATTACCTCCAGTTTTTTCCCGTTCCTTCTCTTTCTCTTTGTCATTATTCCTTTCAGGTGGAGGTGGGGGTGGTGCATGCTGTTGTTGTGGCGGTGTGCTGCTCTCTTTGTCTCCCGGCCGAATAGATTCCGATGTTGGTGATGGTTCTTCCTTAACTGTACCATTTGTGTTTACTTCAAGGCAAGAAACTAGAAAAAAAAATGTGAAAAAAATATTAATTTTGTTACTATGACAGCATAACATAAAACATAAGTCCATTGTTTAATGACTTTAAATCACTATGGCTATGAGTTTTTTTTTGTTAACATATTGAACTTACTAAGATTTTTATGATCAGCATCAAGAGACCTCTGTTTATTATCTATAAGATCTTGTAGAATCTGTACTACTTGTAATTTTTCGTCTCCTATCTCTTGTGCAGCCACCAGCACAGCTTGTAATCGCAACGCGGCGCGACTGCGACGCCTCTCTTCCGTATTGGCTCCGATGCACACTGCTAAATGTGTTTCAGCATCACGAAGACATTCTGAAGTTATAACAATGATATCTTATTCTCGTGAAATTATATTAACGATATTAAATACAATATATACATGCTGGTTTACGTTATAATAACGCGCATCTTTGCTTTAAAGCAATTTTTAGATCTAGTCTATCTTCCGAAATTATGACTTAAGTTCTAATATATGGTGAATAAAAGCTTATGATATCTAAACACGGAATCGGCATTGAGTTGTACGCCGAGTTATTTTTGAATCTAATATCCCCAAAGTAGCGTCTATACTGCATATGTGTGTACTAGACATAGAAACACGAAACGTCAACACAACAAAAATAATGCTAAAACTTGAGTTATTTACAATGACATTGATTGTGCAATTAAAGGCCTTTGAGTAATTATTTAAGAAGGTAAACTAAAGTATGAAAATCACCTCTATAAGTTACGTCGAGCTCTCGCATACGCGATAAATGTCGCTGTAAATCATTTGGGAGATTTTCAACACAATCTAAGTAATTTTCAACGTAAGTAGCCGATAAGGCAGCTTCCGTAGATGCTGAATTCAACATGGTTAAAAATTCAATTCAATTCTCATTATTATAACTCAGAGATACCAAAATAATTAAATACTTTCAAAGCTAATAACAAGTTCTTGCACTCAACAGCCGTCACAAGCTTGATTTGATACCTTGATAGTTCGGAAATCAGAATATGATTTTTTTAAATAAAAAAAAACCATAGACACGCTTGTAACATATTGTTGTGAGTTTTAAAATTCATAAAATAAGTCTACTGTTTTACATGAATGTTATTTTTTCACATTTTGAAAATATTTTCAATAATCTTACTTAAATAAAAAATTAACTCTTTGCATTTATGATAATTTTGTAAATTTTTATTCTTCAAACCTAGCAATTTGAGTAACGAGAGAAATGCTTTATTTAATTATATATCTTTGTATCCTTTTTTCTTGTTTTGTTTTCTAAATCCTCTTAATTTTATCACCAAAATTATTACTTCTGCGACTCTTAACTATTTCCGAACAGATCATAATTATATTGTTGCAAAAAACAATTTCGTAGTATTTCACCATGTAGCCAATAGATGTCACTACTTATAGCGCCTTTATTAAAAAACTAAGTGTAGTTTAAAAGGCGCTGTACAACAGTGACATCTATTACTGACAAAAAATAAACTCTTACGATTTTCATGAATAATGTTTGGACGCGCTAATCTTAGGAACTACCAATCAGATTTGAAAAATTCTTTTTGGATTTCTTATTTATTACGCAACGCTTGAGGTTGATTTAATACCACGCTCCAACCCTTAGGAACCTAGCAAATGAAGAAAACCGATAAGCGGGAACTAAATAGAGGTGAAAAATAACACAGCGCATAGAAACTTGACTTAAATCATTGTTTAATATGATTTATTTTAATTATTTACAAGTAAGTAAATATGATTTTGTTTAAATAAAACGGCACGACGAATATAACCGCGGTGCACAGCTAGTTGATAAATAAAATGCTATTCTCACCACTACTTTATATTTAAATTCAAAATACTTATATTTCTTTTAAAATAATTTTAATTACATAGTCGTTTACAATTTTATATTTGCAGGTTTCACTTTAAAATCGGTTTCGATCATCTATTGCTTAGAACTAGTAGCTACATTATTATGGTGCATTTTATCTATTAAAAATATAATTTGGCAAAATCTTCTATGTAATATGTTCTGATATAATCTGAGAAATGGCAACGGGCACTGTTAAATATTGGGTTGTGATGATGATATCATCTCCCTGCCCTTTTCCCACTTGCGTAGGGTTGACTGAGTATGTACTACTCTTTCATATATCCTGGACTTTTTGTAGTCCATACTATTACTGATTTTGGCTATAGTTTTACGGCCGGCCGCCTGCCTGACGCTAAAACACATGGGTGTTGTGATGATGATAATATTTAGTAAATTCTACAGACCCTGGCTGCTCCGTGCCTTGATAAAGATAGCCACTTTTGTTGTTTGGTGTAATACCAATAGGCTTACTACATAGCTAACCCATTTGGATCTTAAAAGTTCGGTGCAAAATGTATCTATTTATAAACTTTTGCCAACGTGTTGATATTAATGAACATGTCTCTAACCAGCAAACGCAAAAGCCAGTGGAACTTGTGTAACAACAAAATACAGATTTTTCTTGACAAGATAACTAAATTGTGTATTATTAATTCTTTTAGTATTAATAAGTAATCTGAGCTAAGACTTGTTGACACATACTAAAGTATACGCCTTCGTATTTCGCAGTCAGCGAGTGTAAGCCATTAGACTAATGTCGCTAGTCGCTAGATTACAATAAATTCGCTCGTAAATATAAATCATTATTCAGATGAGTAAGTACTTGCAGAGTAAACTACTTCTGCCTACACCGAAACAACCCACGTATTCTTGTTTGTCATAAACACAGTGTATACCCACAGTACCTCCATAGTAATCGTAGATACTGGCACGTTACATTGACTTTTTTATTTATTTTTCTTTAATTCGAAAATGTCAAAATGTTGACAGCCAGTCAGTGATTTAAGTTTGTACGGGACGATATCATTTTTTGTAATTTTTCTAAATTATTTGTGATAAGTCTCCAGTGATAGATTTTCTAATGTCGTCTACGGTGATATTCGTCGGTCTGCCGGAGGGATCGAAGAGCTCGGTTACAAAGTATGTAGAATTTGTTGTAAATATTATGACATCGATTGTCACACGTCGTTTATATAGGCCCGCACAAGATGGAGCGAGGATGTTTTTTCTATATGGGATATGGTCTTTGCCTCCTGCCTTTTCTACATACTGTAAAGCTCATGTTCAATTATAACCACCAGTTGCTTAGATTTTTAGAAGTGTAGAATTTCATAATCAAATCATTGAATGTGTTTGTCATGGGTTTGGATAAATTGGGATGGGTTTTTAATAGAAACTTAACATGTGCATAATTTCACACCCTTCCACGCTCGCGAAATTGTTATATTTCCTTTACTCGACGTGTTTTATAAGTAGTCATTGAGGGTGAGTTGCGGAAGCTTTTTCTGTGCCTGAGGCATTGTTTAATGGGATTGTCGTCACCGACCGGGAGGTAACAGGATAGCCGGTGCTGGCCGGGTTCCGGGAAGCCTTGCAGCTACCGCAGTTGCGTTGCCTCTAGTTTATGGCACAATGCAATTTGCGGTGTCCCGCATTCTAATCTATACTGCACAATAAAATGCTTCATTAGAAAGCATCGCTTTATAGCACTTAGTATTTTATGTTCGGTGAGATTGCTTGATTTATATTGCGGTTGGCATGTTATTGTTTTTGTTGTGTCAATCACAGTCTATCTCTACATCCTAATATGGAGTTTACTTGCATATGTTATACATACATTTTAAAGAAGTATAAACGAGTCCATTTCAAACGATGAGACATCATCGCCGCCAAAAAAATTAAGGACTCTAAATGGTTATTGATTTGAAACATCACTTGTCAACCCAATTCCTGATATCTCAACTGTCACTGCCATAATACCATAGTAGCTTTGTTCATTAAAAATATAAATCCTAAAGTAAGTTTTCGGTGTGTAATTTTCTGGAATTTGATGCTTCCTTTTTACGTATGACCAATTTATTTGTAACGTATGTACGAGTATGTATATCTACTAACAAAGCAACATATTTGCGTAGGTAATTTTTCAATGTTCGGTACTGCCAACTCGTTCTTAACTCAACACAAAACCTAATTTTATGCCTACGACAATTTCAATAAGGTCGACATTGGCATTTCCTGCCAGATGACGATGTCTCAACCCACCTACTGCCGGGTTTAATGATGGAAGCTTCTCGCCTCCGTCGCGTCACGCACGGTGTCTCGCCACTCCCGTGGCGCTCCCTCGCGGAAGCTGCCATTTCACGCTCCGCTTAACCTCCTCCACACGTCTGGCCGCCTGGTACTTTGCCTGCACAAATAAATGGCGTAACTTATTACGCAAAAAAAATCAAATTAAAAGTACCAATAATAAATAAGTATCATCAGGTTTGAAACCCAGAGGGGTAGGCAGAGATTACAGATTTCTATTTGGAACGATCCTAGCACAATCACGCTCCTAATTTCATGTTTGCATGCTCATCTTATCAAAAACTAAAGTTTTGTTTGAAAATGCCGTCTATATACAGACTAGAGAGTACTAGACTATTTTTTTTTTGTAATTTGAACCGCTAAATCAAGTTAAAATTATTTACGCTGTCCTTATGTACAAAAACTTTTTTTAGGTAAGCGTTTACCTTGCGTTCATTACCCCAAATTTTATTTATCAATAGCCCTTTTATTTAACTATTATAGGTCCTATCATAAGTCGGTGGTCACTTTTATTTTTCAAAAAATCTTTTATTTTTTATTTAACAATAAATGATATTCTTGTGACACGCTGTTAGACTGACGGGAGGTCATTGACCCATTAAATGTTCCATTTTCATTAAGGCTAGTAATTGCGGTGTTAATGGCGGAATCCAATTCTGGTTTGTTGTTATATCGATGGCCAGACAACTGACGCTTCAAATGGCCAAAGCAGTTGAAATCGCACGGATTCATATCAGGTAAATATGTTGGATGCGGCAACTCAATCCAACTCCTGTGTTCGATTAACTCCTGAACTACGTAGGCTTTGTGGGGCCTAGACCCCACAATAGTTGTCATGCAATAGAACTGGTGCTCTGATGTTGCGATGTACCGCCTATTTTGGGATATATTCCTCTAAAAACGAATTATAGCGCTCGGCTGTCATTGTGATATTTTCCTCATAAGTTTTTCAAAACGCCACGCCGTGAACATCCATGCCCACTATCAGCAAGACCTTCCTTTCGTGCAACTCTGTGCGTGGTATAGGCTCGGCTGATGTGCCTGGTCCAAGTCAGGAGCGCGCTTGATGTCTTTGAAGGGGGGTGAAAAATTCAACCCAACTTTTCGTCGAGGCAAATGAATCTTCTTAAGTCATCTTTGCGATGACTAAGCCACGACAAGTTCATATGTGCAATATTAACTCGCTT
>DWLR01004074.1:0-12572 GCA_018246295.1 Papilio alexanor hazarajatica
TAATTTGAATATCGAACTTGATCCAAAAAGGTCTCATATATATGCACTTCTAAGAACTTTTTGATTCACCCTCGTAGGATAAAACTATGAAACTTTATTGTAAATCACTTGATGAGAAATAAATAATTGGGCTAATGTTTAACAGTGGTAGAGTCCGCAATAACAGCATCTGTTGCAGGAATGGCCCAATCAACCGGTGAAATACCACAACCTCACAGAAGACAGGCGCTAAGTAGAAGTTTAGTCATCTTCCCTTACCCTCTATTTTCTAATAAGGAAAGGATGGGTAGGAGAAGTTGATTGGCGGAGGAGGGACGATAGGAAAATGAAATATCATTTTTCTGTTTATCCCAACCTCTGCCCATTAAAGGTAGGCAACGCATCTGCAACTCATTAGCTTGTTGCAGTTGCCTATGGGTAGCGGTCACTTAACATCAAGTAACCTGCTTACTCGTTTGCCGCCACCTTCTGCCATAAAAAAAAATATTTCGATCTATTTGGAGATGAATTGAATAGGGCATGAAAGTTCTCATGGAAGTCAAATAAAGTAACGTTTTCTCGCCTAACCCCGGAAACGGTTTAGACTATAATAAACTCTCCCCTAGGAAGGGATATAAGTTAATTTTTGTTGTAAAAAAGGCATCAAGGGGTTGAAATAAGTGATGAAAGTTTGTATGAGAGTTCGTCATTATCGAAGATAAAACCATGATCTCTATTTAGGCACTGGGTAAGAAATAAATAAACATTTGTTCCAAAACTCCAAACAAAGCTGTCTATGTTTATTATACGTATATATATTTATCGAATGTATGATTAGTAAAATCTCTTACACGTCGCGGGAGCGCTGAACTTGTCAAGTGTCATACACAATGAACGATGAGCTGGATCAAACTTGCATAATCTTTATGTATTAGGAAAGGATGGAAAAACAAAAACAGTTTTTAAAATGTATTAAAATAAGTTATTTGTAGTAAACCAAAGCAGTTTATATGTGTACTACTAAAGCGAAATAAAGTATACTACAATTTTAAAAATGCTGCCCACATTAACTATTCTACGATGTCACGGGCAAAACCTAGTAATTAATATATGTAAAATAAAATGTATAACTACGGCAACAGGTGATACAATTTCTGAAGAGTAATTGTTAAAAGTGATTTCGTAACTTTGCCCTTTTTAAAATATTTATTTAAATTGTTAATTCAATTCCGTTAAACACGAAACAACAAATAAATATAATATATAATGTCCCCAGAGGAACAAACAGCAGATGTAGAAAAAGATCACCCCTAATCCCTCGCTAATAATGTCTTATCCTAGTACTAGTATCTCCTACTAATTGCTATTAGCAACGCTTCGCATCGCATTAGCCGGGAATATATATGTATATGACTCAGGGATTTGTTAACAATTGATGTACTGTGTGCTTATTACTTGCCCTTGATCGTTGATTGGATATTATTAATAAATGTAAAAGTAACATGATTTCACCTTAGTCCTTGAAATAACTTCAACCTCTCAAATCTTGGGTCTGTTCCAACGCTGCTGGGCGCCACCAACTTTGCCCAGTTCCTCCTCAGGGAAAACGACAGGACATATGGATTGCCTGTAGACGGTAGATTGCTGTAGTGGATATACTGTAGATTATTAGGCCTAAGGCAAAAGTACTAAAAGGCTTCGAATCCCTATCAGGTTTCAATTCAGAATTTGTTAAGTTCTAATATAAGCTGATTTTATCTTAGTTCACTTAAAGTACACCCGACATGTAAACAGTCATTTATTTCGCAAAAGTTACAAAAATATTTGACAACCACTTTGACAAACACATTTAATCCGGAATGAACAAGATCAGCTGGTGTATTTTATATTGTTACATAATTTAGTGAAAAAAAAATCATTACAACCTTACCCGACTTACTGCTTGGATGACAGAAAAATAAATCATAAAGGCTTCCAATGATGTTTAACGCGAGCAAAATCATGTAAACAATAATTACAGCTAAGTCGCTCGCATCCAAACCTGGTCTAGCGTCAGCACTATTACAATAATTTATATTATTCAATTTCGTTTGTAAATTATAATTGCTCCATATAGTTTCGTTGAGGCATGCTTCAAGGGACGTATTTAGGTCCATTGTAGTATTGTTAGTATGTATGCATCGTCTCGTCACACACACGCCTCTGTGTATTTGCGTGTGGTTAAAATGTTTCTTTGTGTCAGCAGAATATTCCTGAAACAATAGTACAGTTATAAGATATTGTATAGTTTAATTAAAAAAGTAAGACATTTCTTACTAAGCGACTCCTAACGTTTCCGGTTACTGCCAGTTTCCTTAATATTGCATTAAACTTACAAAGCCCAATCTGATTAGGTATTCCTGTTTACCCCATTAGCGATAAATACATTAAGGCTTGTTCTTATGAAGCTATTTTTGCAAAAAAAAATCTGTAAATTAAGTAGACAAATTTAATTTTTTTTATATTAGTCAATATTTAAATCATCATCTGCCCTGCCCTTTTCCCACCTGCGTAGGGTCGGCACAGTAATATGTACTACACTTCCATATATCCTGGACTTTGCTGTAGTTCATACTGTTATTGGTTTTGTCTATAGTTTTATGGCCGGCTACCTGCCTGACGCCAACCCTCCTTAGGAATATACATATATACGGTACGGTACGCTACATTATATGAGGTATTTAATACGACATTATAAAATAGCACAAAATACACTAAATTAGAATTGAATTGATTAGATTGATTCAGCCAGAAGTTGGTTGGTTGCCATTAATCAGCAAAAAGAAAAGAAAAAGTAAAAGGAGTAGATAAAAATTAATTCTCGTTTATTATCCGGTACTTTTTCAAATAAGTAAATTCATTAGCTCCTTATGTTTAGTTTAGCATTAACGGATGCAATATGTTCACAGTTTGTTTCTTATAATGTGACCCTACATAGGTTAGCGACGTATCAAGTAAATTAATTTCAGGTAACTTTATATTTAATTTCAATAATTGATGGTGGATGTTAAAATTAGTTGTAAAACTGTGTAATTATCGTCCATAAACTCGTACAACTTGTTTGCCTTTATTGTAATTATACTCGTACACGCGTCGTCCTTACACATATAAGTTAGGCTATATCTCAAGATTGATCATTTTTAAATTGAGGTTCTTTGTTTCAAACATAAGCTATTTAACTTCGCAATCTCGTTTGTTGCCTTTTTCCATAAAAAAATACCAAACCTGTCTGTAATATATGCTGGTGCTTTTAGTTTGTACAATTATTTAAGTTTTTATACTATATAAGTGTTTACTAAGGTTATGTTTAAAACATGGAATACTAAGTTTTACAATAACAATTAAGGTCAAAGTTATTCAAAATTAATAAACATCTATTAAACATTTGAAGTCGTCAAATGGTGAATAGATATTTATTTACAAACTTATAAACGCCTTTAACATTTTGTGACAACATATCTTGGGATATTCCCTTGGTCACTCAATAACTTGAGAACAACTTTAACGATTTTTTCGTTAAGTAGGTACTTGGTAGAAATGTAAGAGCTTTACAGAAAGAAAAATTTAGAATATGTGACGTCATCGTAATTAGGTACAGAGTGTCCCATGGGGATGTGTGAAAATTAGACCTCTCAGGGGCCCTACGTTTTACAAGTATATATCTGAGGTTTGTCACTTTTATTCTAGCTGCGGTAGAAAGCGGACGGCGTTTGTGAAAATTAGTGAGCTTACCATCGAAGATTTTTCTCATTGTGTGGTTTTTCTCATTGAGTGCTTCTACACAAGAGGAAAAATTTACAGTGAAGCATTTAGAGGATTCTGTACTAAGTTCGGAATTAAAAGAGTTTCGAGCGAAACTACTCTTAGACGGTAAGAATAATTTTTTTTAATATTGATGTAAGAAACACGTTCGATACATTATTATTTTCTTGAAGTTTCCGCGAATTCTCACGGCAATATTGATCTTTTTTTTACAGAGTAATTGATAATTTTATACAATACGGAACACTGCAGTACCGCAGGAGAGATTTATCAGGCCATTCAGCCTCGGTAACTACAGAGGAGACAATCGATGAAGTTGAAAAATATTTTAAAGAAAATCCACATTCTTCGATTCGCAAGGCAGAAAAAGCTTTGAAACTGAGTAAATCAACAGTGCATAAAATTCTACGCTGTTTAAAAATGCACCCATATAAAATAACCACGCATCAGTTGTTAACTAAAGACGCAAAAGAAAAGAGTTCTGCAACACGATTACGCAAATGTTCGAAAATGAAGAGTTGAATGAAAAAGCAATAATTTTTTTCTGACGAATCGCATTTTTGGATGGTTACGTCAATAAACAAAATTATCGCTTTTGGGGCTCGCAAAATCCTATAGTCGTAATGGCAAATTCTCTTCATCTGTTGAAAGTGACCGCGTTGGTAGCCATGTCAATAAAAGGTACCTAAGCTACCTGTATTTCTTTGAATCTACTGTCACCGGAGAGAATACAAAGAGACTAAATTCTTTCCTTATGCCAAGAAGAAAAATTTCGTTAAATCTTTTTATTTTATGCAAGACGGAGCAGCTCCTCATCGCACACAAGAAGTATTTGAGTCCATTAATAAAGTTTATGGCGATCGAGTTATTGGCCTAGGGTACCCACGCTTTGCTAGAAGAACAGGATTAGAATGACCACCTTATTCGCCAGATCTCAACCCCTGTGATTTCTTTTTATGGGGATACATTAAAGATCATTCTTATGAAAATAACCCGAGAACAACAGATGATTTGATTAAAAAAAATTAAGAAGACCGTCAATTGCATTTCAGGCGAAACATTAGAACACGTTTTTCATAGTTTTTTTTTTATATGAGAAGGGGCAAACAAGCAACGGGTCGCCCAATAACAAGTGATCACCGATGTCCATGGACATTCGCAACACCAGAGGAACCGCAAAAGCGTTGCGGCCTTTATGGAAAAGATACGCTCTCTTCTTCAAGGACCCTAAGTCGAATTGGTTTGGAAATACCGCTGAAGACAGACCATTCCACAACGCGGCTGTGCGAGGCAAGAAGTTTCGCGAGAACCGTACGGTTCTGGAAAACTAACCATCAAGGTGATGTGGGTGGTATTTGGCGCTCTGTCGAGTCGTGACGAAACTCCGCGGCAGGAATTGTTCCAAACAATTCTTCGGAACAGTTTTAGGAAGCGTTTGGATATTTGTACCATTTCAGATGGTTCTCATTTCGAGAATGTATATAATTAATACCTCACATTCTTGATTGTATTTTTAAATAAATGTCTTGTGATAGTTCTTTTTTGTATACAATAAAATAGACGTGAAATAAAAATGACGACATTCCTTCATTAAAAAACATTTAAATTTTCCCAATCCTTTCATTACTTAAAAAATAGTGACTCATTAGTTTTCACATTCCCATGGGACACCTGTATATATATTATAACATTTTGGTGCACGAGTAGTAAAATTTACGAAAGCGTTTTGATCAAATCAGAGACATTTCCACCTTCTAAGTATCCGCCTTAAGGTACCTTTATGCTGGAAAGAAATAGAAGAATAAATACTTCTAATAACTATAATAATGAAACTTGTTAAATGCCGTACCGCGTAAATAGACCTTCTTAACTTAGCATAAACTATTATTAAATGAAATAATATACCTAACGACTAAAATAATATAATTAAAATTTCCCACCGTCAGCATTCATAGCTCTTCATTGTTATAAGTTTTAAGCACCTAAACACTAATAAGTATAATTTTCTTTAATATTCCATGACTCATACGAATAAATACTGAATACATAATTATGCAAAATTATTCTTCTGAACAATGGATTGAAAATTCTTTTAATTTAGGAGATCTGAAAAAATGTCTTCCATGTATTCGACTTCTGCCTAGATAGCATCTCCTAAATGAACAACACACAATGTACAGTGGCCTCTTGTGGTGATATTCCATTTACAGAAAAATCACCTCGATTCTTACAACGAGCTAAACTCCGCCTCCTTCATACAAATAACCAATTAGGGTAGGATTAGTAGTTTTCCAATTTAAAAAAATCTGTCACGTACATGCTAATACCCCTGAATATTGTTATCATAGGTGTCGTTGATTTCCGCTCTTTAAGTTTTACGACCTGTGCTATTCAGACGAAATCATTATTTCTATATACTCTATTGTTAGAATATTGACCGACGTTTTTTGGTACAAACACATTTAAAAGTGGCATCATATTGGTTATTGTTTCTACGTCATCGATTATCATTATCGTTTTCGTTATAAAGGTGGAATACCGCCACAAGAGGCCACTGTACATACATTGGATTTCACTTTTAGTGGAATAATTCGATTGTAGAGGCATCGTATATACCTCCGATTTGGGGTACAACGCTTAATTTTAATGAATCATTTGTACCAAGTTCATATAAATCCTTTGCAGATTTTGTGACCGAATCAAGAAACAAAAGTTTATCATAGAATTGTATTTTTGTTTACCTAACTAGGCAGATAGTCAGCAGTTGTAATAATACGCTTTAGTTTAAAAATGGTATGTTACTAAGTACGATTAAATTTAAAGATTGGTTACATGGTATAGATATAATGATTGCCAGCTATAGCGACAGAATTTTAGGGTCCTTCAAGGTCATTCGGTCATAACGAACCAAAATCCATGAGGAAATATTTTAACCACAACATAATAAAACAAAAATACTAAGGAAGTTTTTTACGAATAATATATTTGTTTATTTTTTGTTTATTGTAATGTGTTTAACGTTTTTGCCACATGCCATTTGTTCTGAGAGTGGAGTGGAGTGGAGCGGGAGATGCCCAGGCATAATGCCTGAACTATAAATGAACAATTATTCACTTCAACCGTAATGTATCGACCAGACTGGTGGCAGACAGAATAAATGCCATACTAAAAGTATCCACATGTATGCGTAGCGCATTGATGTAGCACAAGCGAGAGAAGTGTGCCACTGCCACCAGGACTGTGCCATATTGAAATTTGTAATTCCTTCCTGCTCCACTGAGTGAGGGCGAGAGTGCTTATTTATTTTTGTATTATTTGGAATATACTTACGTGTATGAGATGCATGAGATCAGAGGGCTCGTTGGAGAACAGATCGAGGTCTAGGAGGCAGTAGATACCTTGAGCATCAGACATACATGCTCTGTAGTCATCCAGACTGAAGAGTGGTGGCATCCGGCTGTACTCGCTGGCTGAGGACAAGTGATCACTAATTAATCAAATACTAAACAAGCAATTCTTATGTGGGCTAATCAGCTATCTCGAAAACGCCTCTAGCGAATCGAATGAAATTATGTGTTTAGGTACGATTTTATTTAATCATTTATCTGTAGGTATCTTATCCGTAAAAACGCGAATTTCCACAATCCTTACGTCCAAAATCAATCCAAAATCAATTACGATGTTTTTTTTAAATATATTTTTTGCCATTGCAAGAAATCAAACCAAAAACCTGTAGTCTAAATAAGAATCAACTTCTATCATAAGGTTACGGAGTTTATACACATTAATATTATATGGAGGACAGAGTTGTTTACTTTTTTTTTAGTGGAAAAACTCTTAAAACTGCCAACACAACATCGTCTTGTCCTACGCGACGCGACGTGATACTTACTACGCGACATGACACAACCACTACTTGACAAGACATCCAAAAGCGACAGATTATCGCGACAGCGAAGCAAAGAATCATATGTAACTTCTACTTGATATTTTTACAATATCTGAAATAGCGCGGCGTAGCATCGTGTCGCGTTGTCGCATTTGTCGTTCAAGTAAATTACAAAACAGTATCTTAATAGTTTCACAGCTATGGATTTGCTCATGCAATTATGTTTCTGCGATTATGTTTTACCAGTTTTTTACGTTATTCAAAATATTAAAATCTGTATTTTTTTTATTAACTTTAGTTTTGAAATTCGTCTTAAAAATAAAACAAAGTAATTAATCAAATTATCGACCCAGGTAGTTAATCTGGCGTTTCATTCGAATTGATTTGATTGTGGACGATTTCATTTGTTTAAATAACAGATGAATACCTGCTCATAATTGCATGTTACGAATAAACAAAACCAATTAAGTCGATAAAAGTAGTAAATCAAAATAGACGTTATTTTCAATTATCACCGAGAGCAGGATTATTTATTTTCTTTTATATTATTATTATTATATTAGATTCTTTGTGATCTAGCGACCTTAAATTTAATTGAACTACGAAACGTGAGTAGCAGATGATTCTTGTAAATTGTACGATAAAATAACGATGTGCAGACAGTCCTTTAAAAAAGGTACAAAAATTTTAAGTGAAGTAAATTTTTAGTTTATCGTTGCTTATTTTTATTTATTAGTTTATTAACTACACTACGCTTGTTATATTTTAAATGAAAGACTTAGCTCCACCGATTGACAGACAGGCTAAAATATCTAAAGGGTAAAATATCTTTTAAGGAAAACGGAGTGGAATTGGTATCTGATTTTTATAGAACTTATTTCGTTCCAAATGCGACATAGGATAGCATACTAACACATTTGTAATTGGAACTTTGGGGTTGTTACATGCTAGACCCGGCAATTACATGTTGTTCTTTTTATAAAAATGTATCACATAACCAACGTGTCACGTTTAAGCACACAAATGTTTGTCCTGGATGGGAAACGAACCGACGACCTGCGGTGTGAAAGGCAAGTATCTTACCACTGCGCCAACCGGTCAATCAATTCTTTAATATAATTCAATATAAATAAATAATTTTATCATCGACCACTCCATTACGACTTAAAGATTTGATTATTTTATTTTAAGCACTCTTAGTGACAGTTAAATTTCATTTAAAATAAAGTAAATTTTATGACTTGACTATACGATTTGATTAATAGAAGCCAGTGGAATTATTTCACCATTTGTAATATTTTTATTAAAATATACGTTGAATGTATAAAATAATTTGAATAAATGAGTGAAATAAAATTATTAATCAAAAATAAATTATAATCACGATTCTTACAATATCTAAAATAAAATAAGAAATTATACTTACAGTTTAAGCTATATATAACACCATTGCATCCTTGCAACATTAAAAATACAAGAAATATCACAAACATTGTTTTTATAATTTCGGAAATTTATTTAAAAATTAAAACGCAAGTCTGTTTAATCGGCGACCTGAGCGCCGGCCACCGTCCGCAGATCACTAACTAGCTATGACTCCTCGCCCCGCCTTGCTTCTGTCTTCTTATCCTTGTTTATAACTTTAATGTCAATTATTAAACGATCGTCCGCTGCGCCAATACACGTTATTAAATCATTAAATATATTTTATTGCAGCTGCGATAACTCTGCGGCTGACCGTGCAATCGACGATGTGACAGTCGGATTGTCACTTATTCGCGTCAAATTGTTTTGAATTTATTATTATTATTATGTACTGAAAGTGCGAAAATTCAATATGTCAATGATTCCATTCACGATTTGCTAACAATTTATAAAATGCCTCGTCTGATTATAAACTATCAAAGTCCATAATTGGTCAGTAATCAGTTACATCCTCCTAATACTTCTTTCATTCTCATCATCACTTACCTGCCCTTTTTCCACCTACGTAGGGGCGGGACGGTATGTACTACTACTCTTCCATATATCCTGGACTCTACTGTAGTCCAGACTATAATTGATTTTGGTCAAAGTTTTTACGGCCGGCAACCTGCCTGACGTCAACCCTCCTCGGGAATCCACGTCGCCTTCCCAACCTTTACTTATTAGAAAAGAGTGGATAGATGAAGAGGACTAGATTAATTCTTTCTTTCTACCTATGTATGGATATAATGACTTCCACCTACAGCAGTTTCATCGCCGTCGTTATAACCAGAAACCACCTTGTAAAAAATTCATAAGCAATGAACGTTGTATTCAATAAAATCGCTGTTTTTATCATTTTTTACCCGTAACTTTATACAATACTCAAAGAGCAGTTAACCCAATGATGACTAATAAAACCATGACAATAGGGCGGATTGAAAATAAATAAACAAGCATTCAAGCCAACAAACCAGAGAGGTAAGCAGATATTATGAATTTTCATTTGGCACGGCTGTAACTATCTTCTTATCATATTTCTCTTGCTCGTTCTACATTCGAACATCTTTTTTTATAACTAACAATCCCGTACTTGAACATAAATTTTACAGCGGTAGAGTCCGCAACAACAACATCTGTTGCACGAATGGCGCGCTCGACCGGTGAAATACCACGACCCACAGAAGACAAGCGTGAAGTAGAATTATTCTGCGTCTCGTCTCCGTGAGGTGTCGGAGGCGTAATTTTAGTCCCTTTCCAGGGAAAGAGGATTTGACGGGAAGTGGGTTGGATAGGAGAAGGAAATGTCCATTTTTTTGTCTGTCCCTTCCACTATCATTTAAAGGTAGGCAACGCACCTGCAACACGCAAATGCTTGTTGCAGATGTCTATGGGTAGCGGTCACTTAGGTGACCGCTTGCTCGTTTGCCACATTCTTCTATAAAAAAAAAATAACGTTTTAAGTTTATTAGTACGCCCTATTCTAGCACAAGCCTTTATGTATTTAGACTTTATTTATTTATATTATATATTTAGTCTTCTCTTGAATAAACCCAAGTTATAATCGGAGAAAAAAACTGACATTGGTAATATTTTTCAAATCTTTGTTGTTCAAATAACACCACCACCTCAGCCTCTGATCGTCCACTGTTGGACATAGGCCTCCCCCATTGACTGCATCATTAGGGGGAATGTGCCATAATCGCTTAGCAGGCGGTTTGGCGATCGGTATGTTCCACGGTACTAAGAAAAGGACGCTGCTGCCCGTCCTCCGGTGGCTTTTATATCCAGACTCAAGACAAACAGACATGTTCATGCACACAAATGTTCAAACAATAATTAAGGTTCAAATCGCTTCGTTCAAACGCGAAGTATATACGAGTATTATCTATAATAAAATGATGGTGACCAGCGTTGTGTCTTGCTTAATTTTATTGGTTGAATGAGAAATCTTGGAAACCCATATATTTATATATGGGTTAATCAAATTATGTTATGTCCCCACTGCACAGAATTTAGCCTGCATAACACAGAGCGCCTAGCCATTTAACGTATGTCCATTGATTGATAAAATCAACGCCAAACCTACACGTAACAAAGAATTTAAATCTAACAGCAATGTATTTGTGCTAATCTTCACGCCTTTGACACATACTCGGCTATATAAAAGTATACATTTCTATCTGATTTTCAGTCTTTCATACTCCGAAAACCGATCATCTCTATAAACAAACTTATTTTAAATTTTTCAAGGCTTTATTTTATTTTTAGTCTTGTTTTCTTGTCTAGTTAGTTTGATCTTCTTGCCTTAAAGAGACATCATGTCCCTTTTATTTCTCATAGCAATTATCATATTTAGAAGAATGGTTTAAAACAATTCCTGATGCTGAGTTTCACTACCACACAACACAATAGATACAAATGATATTCACCCCATCTTGATGGCAACATCCCGCAATCGCACGGGTTTAATTATAATAGGCAAATTCAAGCCTCACACATCGATATTTCTAAACAGGTACGACTTTAAATTTGCGTTTAGTATTATTATTTTTATCATTTATATTAGCGTTCAATATAATGATGTAATGATTATTTAGATAAGCATCACTTCTTACTGTGTGAACTTACACAAACTCACAGTGCGTTTTGCATTATTTTTTTGCAAAAACCAATAATTAAATAATTTAAATACAAACGGATGAAAAAACATCGGACAATGAACAACAACAAGTTTGTAATGTACTCGTATATTCAAAACTGTCGAATTACAAAATTAAAATAATTGTTTTAATTTTTTAAATATATTTCAATACACTTGACCCGGCCACCCTCCAACTTCTTTAACCCGTTTGAAAAATACCTTTTCTGGAGGTTTACAAAGTAGGCCTCCGTGGCGGCGGTAACCTATTCATTCGACTCAAATTTCTACCCGGCGAGTGGCTTTTTAAAGTTTGGAAACAAAAAGCTAGATAACATAAAATAACAAAAAAAAAAACAAAATTTGGTAAATTCGAAAATTAATATTCACACCCGTTATCATTTGATTTTGATTTTCAAAATGTGTTCTTTTCTACTCCTCAAAAAGTAATAAAGTATCCTTGGATAATCTTAATGTTTTAAGAAGTCTGGCACATATTGTGTAAAAAAAATCCCGTCTCACAAAAAGTATGTGACGATTTAAGTAAAATTTGATTACTTATATGTTAGTTTGTTATTATTTGGGTGAAGGCCTCCTCCATCTTCTTCCAAGCAGTTCTGTCTCTTCCAAGGGTCATCCAATCTTTGCCTACTTCATCGACAATGTCATCAGTCCACCGTTTATTTATTTTTTTTATAGAATAAGGGAGGCAAACGAGCAACGGGTCGCCTGACATTAAGTGAACCGACGCCCATGGACATCCGCAACACCAGAGGAACTGCAGATGCGTTGCCGGCC
>DWLR01004075.1:0-12571 GCA_018246295.1 Papilio alexanor hazarajatica
TGCGTTGCCGGCCTTTAAGGAGGAAGTACACTCTCTGCTTGAAGGCCCCTAAGTCGTATCGGTTTGGAAATACCGATTGGGACAGATCATTCCACAACGCGGCTGTGCGAGGCAGGAAGTTCCGCGAAAACCACGTGTTTTAACCATCACGCCTTCCTCCTACAAAAGTAATAGGCAGTCTTAACAAAGTCACCTCTATAAGCAGCGGTCAAATAAGACTGTCGACTTAGCTGCTCGGTTTGGCCCGCACACAGCAACTAAACCTGTGACCTCTAAATGACTTTCAAAAACGTATAATCTGAGAACGTAATTCACATTGAATCGAAAATGTCGAAGTAAAAGACTAAATCGAAAATTAGCACACAACAAATAACAATGATATGAGAATCGAAAAATTACTTTTTAAAATGTGGACCAAATCGTTAGAGTCGTTTTAGACATACAGAATATAAATAAATAATAACAATTTTATTGCCAGAAAAAAAGACATACAAAAATACAAAATAAGAAAAATCAATATCCTTTATCAATGTTTTGGCGAAAGGTGGTGACTCAGCTTCGCAGACACGGGGTCAAGATTCCGTGTCGAGCTGGTTTTCAGTCAAATAAACTCATTATAAATATTTACGCAGGAATATCATAATTCTAGTTACATTATTGGAATACAACTATTTGTATTTCATATCACAAATTAACCTAACTATCTAAAAATCAAAATATTTTAATAAAATATAGTTTGGATTATCTTCATTGAAACGATCGCGTCGTCCCCAGTTTTAGTCACGTCAAGGTCGTTTAGAACAAATTTGTGAGAGTATTGATTTTAAATAACTTTAAGTTGTTTAATCAGGCCTTGACATTATGTTGGTATAATACACAATCCTGCCAGAGATATATCGTACTAGTGATGCGCCCTGGCTTCGCACGGACAGCAGATCATACATGCAAACTAATTTTTGTCATCATATACCTTTATAACGTTTTCTTTAACAATCAGCGTCATATTTCCATTTACACGTAATAGTTCTAACGTTCTCGTGGTTCGTTACATCTCTTGGTGTCAATAGAAAAAAAAATACAATAAAAATATCGCATTTAACCAACATGCTAGTTAGAAAAAGCGAGAGCCAAAGAAACGGTAAGACTACAATTAGATGTGGTCATTTATCGTCGAGCGAACCGATTCGATTACCACCAAAAAAAAATTCGTACATATCATTAACAAAATCTGAACTCTAAATATTAACAAGTTCGTTGACGTCTATTTACCGGTGCGCAAACCAACGCGTAACTGGTCAAAAAATGCTGATAAAAACATATTAAACTGTTCAGCCCGTAAGAAATGACGTAGCCACAAAAAACAGTAGCGACTACAAAAAATTAAATTTATGTCAACGTATTTTAAACAAACTACAGTACAACCAAATAAAGTGCCCAATAAAAATATAAATAAGTTTTTATGGATTCCTTACATGACATTTTACAATATAAAATCCTTATCTAACAGTTTTTCCTTTTATATGTACTTATATTTACAATTAGAATTTAAGGATTATATATTTTGATAATAAAAAAGAAACATTTATACACAGAAAAAAATTGAAGTGGTAAATACTAAGTCAAAAATACGATATTTTTTGCTTAAGTATTGCCCACTTAATTAGTTCGTTTGCCAAGTGAACTTAAATTCGTTCGATTGTATAAATCGGTGAAAAAAAAAAATGTTTTGTTACAACGCCATCTCTTGAAGTAAACACACATTTAATTAATTCATCGTATGTTGTAGTTGGCAGAACAGCGGGAACATTTTTTTCCACTTGTTAGTTTAAAAAAAAAATAATAAACACGAAATCTTGCTAATTGACGAAGCACTTAAAAAATTTCAAGTTGAATGCGTCATAATGAGTGCAAGCACACCAAGAGGTATTTTAATTAGTCATTTTAATTACATGATGTACAGTTAACAATTTTTACTGGAGAAAGTAATACTGCTATCTCAAGCTCTGTTTAAAATACACTACTCTTTGAATTCATTAAACAACTACTGCAATTTAAATTACATCAAAGTAAGACACTTATAAATGACTAACTGTGCCTTGCGGTTTCACCCGTTGCACCGTCCAATTTTAAACCAATTAAAATTGGCGTGTTCAAACAAACCCTTCAGCTTTATTATATTAATATAGAGTTATAAACAAGTTTTTATTCATTTATTACAAGTGGTTGGTAGGCTAATCAACTCTAAAGACGTCCTGCGCGAGACTCTTCATTATCTCATCCATCTAGGCATGTGCCGAGTTTGCCTATAGGGATAATCCACCTATGGCTACCGCAAGTTTTATGGCGATCCTTACCTCCTTGCCTCGGCCTCTGATCGTCCACTGCTGGACATAGGCCGTCCCTACTGATTGTATCATTGGGGGGAAATGTGCCTTGGTGTGGCGCAATTCAATACCAATGGATGATAAGCTACAACCTTTAGAAGCTCACAAACAAAGGTGGATTAAACTGTGGGACATCGATATAGTTTTTATTTAATTTTAATGCCGGGTTCTAACAGCTAATATACTACAAAGTAGTTTTTTGAGACATGTTCATGACATTGTCTATAACACGAATATTAACAATGCCAAGTAAATCACGAAATATATTGGTTGCTTTTTATAATTGATATTATAATATAAGGGAAGCAATTTATTTATTTATAAACACTTTATTGGTCATAACAGGATTACAGGGTTGGCGACAGGCAGGCGGCAAGCTGTAAAACTATAGCCAAAACCAGTTGCAATATGGACTACAGCAGAGTCCAGGATATATGGAAAAGTAGTACATACTGTGCCGACCCTACGCAAGTGGGAAAAGGGCAGGGAGATGGTAAAAGGGTTACAATCACTTGATTAAAACTAAGATTTTTATCTAAATGTGATCAAGGCCAGCCTTATCAGACAGGAGAGGTAAAATAAAAATAAGTAGCAGGGTAACATGAAAAGTCAAAAATAAATGGGAGCAAGAATTGTTTATATAAAATATATAATTACTGGAAACCTATATTTAGATAAGAAATAAACATAAGCTATACATACATTAAAATACACTTGCGAATTCTTGCCAAAATATTATTTTGGCAAGCTCAATGGCTCTAATGATTTGGATATTTTTTTTATTTATATACAAATTTTATTTTTAAGTTTATCATATAGGTGACTTTCCCACATCAAATCACCGTCACGAAATTGTATAAAAAAAATTGTGATGAAGGATATCAAAGGTCATGCCACTCACTGCTCATGGATTTGGGATGAGATTGCCGTGGCCCGCTTAGATCATGTATGGACGGTGAAAGTGTTAACTTGAACTTGTTACAGCAATATTTAAATAATATGTATATAGGATAGAATAACAATAAAATTGTTTCAAAAACATAATGACATCATGCAGTAACTATATCAAAACAATAATAAAATAATGCAAACTGTTTACTGCAGACATTCTTTTAAAGTAAACAAAAACTTTACAGTGATTGAAAGTATTAATCAGATATCTATCAAAAAATTTATTCAATAAGCAATCGAGCCAACCTAGAGGGATAGTATTGTAAAATATTAGATTTCGGTGAAATAAAAATATTTTTTTTTATTAATTCATATATAGTAATTCAAAATATAAAGTCTACAAATTAAAATAATATTTTTATTTCACCGAAATCTAATATTTTACAATAGATAGACACAATTATGGAATTTCATTTGTCATGATATCTCTCCTATTAATTAAACCTATCATTCTTTTTTCACAAATAGATATATAAATATTTTAGATTTTGATTTCCTGTATTGATACAACAGATATTATATAGTAATGTACTACAGATACAACAATTATAAAGAAAATGGTAAAGAAATCAAATAAATCTTGATAATTGTCAAGTTTAGGTCTGGTCCATATTTCTTTTCAATCTGGGATGGATAGGAAAAGGAAAAAATATCCTATTCCCCTTCCCGTTATTTCCTTATTAAATATGATGTGAAGGGGAAGAGTACTACAATTAGATCTCTGGCACCTCACTCATCAGACAAAACAGAATACTTCAACTTGACACCTGTCTTCTGTGAGGTTGTAGTATTACATTGGTCGAGCGGCCAATTCGAACAACTGTTGTTATGTTACTGCTGCAGGCTCCACCACTGTTATAAATCCAATTTTATCAAATATTATCTTACTTTTTATTAAATTGTGGAATGACAACAAATTATGTGAACTTAGTGAATTCAACAATGGGAGACAAATAAAAAGGTAAATATTTAAATCAAATGAGATCTTTATGTTTGCTGATTATTTCTACCTATCTATAATCAGGTTAGGAGAAATCGCTTCCATCTCAACCTATGATCGTCCACTGCTGAACTTAAGCCTCCCCCATTATATGTGTGCAAACTCTACTGAGTGGTGGTAGAAAGAAATAATACTTTTAAAAATAAGTGTCTATTTGTCAGCATTATCATGCAGAACATAAGAAACGTGGGCTATGTTTATTTAATAGATAATCTTAGTTGACAATTTTTAATGTTTTTTTTTTTCAATAAGTATTCGAAAAATTTGCGCGTAAATTGTCATACATTATAAGAAATACTTAAAATACTTACGTTTAAACTAAATTACGCCCTCCTGTAGAATGATTGACTACGCAGTACAATCCGAATCACAAAGTCTCGTACATTTGAATTCCTTATTCCACAATAGTTTGTAGTGGACAATAGACATTTTCACAATAGAATGATGGCAATATGACGTCAGCGTTTCAAAATCGAATTAACATATACATTTTTTATTTATAAATTATTAAAATCCTTGTAAATAACAAATTTTAATGCAATTTAAAACTTAATTATCTTATAATAAATTATCTTTTAACACCATGACGCTTTGCAACGAAAACTTATGACACAATAATAATAATATAAAATATAAATATAGAGTACAATACAGAACAGACAAATTTTTAATTGATGACTAAACATCGATTTGTTGACATCGAGTGAGAAAATTCGCAGTGCGAATTATATCCGCTTTATTTCTTTCTGTTATTTGATATATTTAATGCTACAATTATTGTTACAAGATTATAGAAAGTAATTATTAGGCGAAATTTTATTTATAAAACATACATTAACAGCCATAGATACAGTAAGGTTGGAACTTTAGAACTTTTTGACAGTTAGCTGTCATTGATGTTTATTGTTTATTTGATAAGTTGACAACACACTTAACAAAAACATTGCTTTGCAAATTTACAAAAGTAATATTTACGTACTCCTAATAATACCAATTTTTATACTTTTATTCCTTCATTTAATTTCATTCATTAATGAAGTAGTTTAATTTCAATTATCAAGGAAAAAACACTAAAATTATGACTGCACCAGAATTATCAAACTTAGTAACAATTAAATGCAAACAACAGGCTATACGAGCAGTGCGTTTTAACGTGGACGGTACATATTGCTTAACTTGTGGCGCAGATAAGAAAATAAAACTGTGGAATCCACATCGACACTTACTTTTAAAAACTTACGGCGGTCATGCGAATGAAGTTTTAGATGCTGCAGGTTCATGCGACAGCAGTCATATAGTTTCGTCCAGTTCTGATAAGTCCGTGATACTATGGGACGTGACAACCGGCCAGCCTTTACGAAGATATCGCAGCCATGCTAGCTCGGTGACATGTGTAAAATTCAATGAAGAATCTACTATGGCTGTATCTGGCTCCGTGGATAATACTGTTGCCTTTTGGGATATTGTTAGTAGAAGACAAGAACCTGTACAAGTTTTAAAAGATGCTAAGGATACAATAACCTCAATACAAGTAACAAATAATGAAATTTTGACATGTTCGGTGGATTGTCATGTACGTCTGTATGATATACGTGTTGGAAAAATGATATCAGATTATGTAGGCCAAATAGTAACATTTGGTAGTATAACTCATGACGGACAGTGTTATGTCTTAAGTTGTGCGGATAATACTATTAAATTATTTGATAAAGACTCCGGAGAACTGTTAAATACATTTTCAGGTCATGAAAGTAGAGATTTTCTTCTAGAAAATGCTATTAATGAAAAAGACAGTTTGATTATATCGGGGTCTGCGACTGGGGAGGTTTTATACTATGATTTAATCAGTAGTAATTGTGTGAAGAAATTAACACATTGTTTTAATAAGCCGGTAGTATCTATCAGTCACCACCCAACTGATAGTTACTTGTTGAGCGCCTGTGAAGATGAAATTAAACTCTGGGGCACTAAATCGATGGAGGAATAAACAACCTTCCATCAACTCTTATCTTTTTATTTATATTGAAACAAAATCCATCGCTCAAAATTATAGTGAAAAATTTCACATATTCTATAAGTTATTTAGTATATGCATTAAGATAATCTAGATAATTAAGCTAAACTAGCACAGACACTGACATTCACTCAGTCTCCAAAAATGCATAGCGTTGTATATAATGGTATATCAATACTTTTGTTTCATGGGACAAATTGTTTCTGGCGCTTAATAATAAATAAATTTAAAAAAATCTTAAGGAAACTCAAATAGAGAACATTCGTAACATTTTTTTTTGTCATAATTATATGAGATTCGATACTTCACTATTAATTTCAGTTTTTTTTAGATATATAAGCTAATACAGTGTAAATGTTTTATCTCCTTGATTCAAGTTCTTTTTCACTTTTTTTTGTACAATAATTCTTAGGACAATGTACATTTTTTTATTTTGTCCCTATTCAACCAGATATCTTTTATTAGTTTGACAGTATCTTGTGAACAAAAAAATTAATACTTATTTCCCATACAGAATGAGGTTGTAATTAGTGATGAGCTGATGACATGGCAACAATGGTATCTAAATGTAATTTGGTACTTGTGTGGGAGTGTTTAAAAATTTGATCTTAGCGTTAGTGTCGCCATCTGTCACATTTAAAGCCTAAAGTGATAAAAAGGCCTAACACTGTATTTTAATCTAAATCAAAAGTCAAACTTTTTAAACAAATCCACTCAATACAGAATGTAGCCATCATATTCCATATTTTCATTTAATTTTGTGGAAAACGATAAAGTGAACTGAAATTGAAAAACATTGATAGCTAATGTTATAAGGTAAAATTGGAAAAAATCGGTTTGTGCGAATATTTTTTTTTATATGAATTTTAGCGTTAAATGTAAGATGTGCCCTTTGCTTACAAAGTTTAGGTCTTGATTTGGAATAGCGTATACATATTAAAATGCTCCTTCGCCGCGTATTTTTGTCTGAACTCAATTTAAACCAAAAACTTCTAGTCGGTGAAAATCCGTATTATCATCATACCGTTGTCATCGACCCATCTGGTTGATGATCTGACGACTGGGCTTTTTGCATCCGCGAGCCACCATTCTGTCACCGCCGTAGTCCATCTGCTATCGGTCTGTTTGGCCAAGTGTTCCTTCATTTTCCTTGTTTTTACTGATAGACGGAGTGATTCACTTTGAGAAGTGAAACACTTATCCAACTTTCCTTTTCCTTATCAATTCTCCGACATAAATATGGATAAAATATCTGCAATTTAAATGAATTTGTGGCAGAAGGTATGTATGCGGTGATCACTCAATATTACCATGTAATCTTAGATGGCGCTGCTTGCAAAAATGCATCTTATCTATTCATAGCGGACGACATACATATATTTGTTATAAATTGTACCCTGATACAAGATGTCGATCGATAATATAACTGAACAAGTTATAACATTTCGTTTAATTCATTAGGAGGTGTAAGAGATGAGAAGTCGTTGTTAAAAATTACTAATGAAAGAGGTGTAAGTTATATTAATATAACTTAAATCTTCATACAATGTACATTAATGCATTACTTTCTAAACGTACTAATTTGCGCAGTTACTCAATTGGCAACTCGTGCAGTGCGGCGCAGTTCTTCTCAAATCGATTTTCGAATCGTTTTCGAAAACTGAATTATCGATTCTAGACGATATTTCAGTTTTTGAAAATATTCTAATATTAGGTGTAAAATTTTGTATTATTAACATGTTTAATTGTTAAACATTTGTATGGTGTGGATAAAATTTCATTTTTGTTGTTTTTAAACCATGATTCAAAACAGATTTGCAACTGATGGATTCAAAGAATACAATAAATGTTATTAAAAAGCGGTTGTCATCTAATTTTATTAAAATTAATTTTGGAAAGACAAAATTATGATAAAAAAAATGTTGCTTCGCTTTCATTAATGCGTTATTTTGGTAAGTGAAAAATGATTAACCAAAATTCTTTGTGGATTGTTCAATTAGTTTTAATCCAATACGTATCAGTAAACACTGCTGGCTCTTGAGGAGGCTAGGGTCTCGAGCCAAGACTTACCAATTCAAATGGGTTACTTTCAATTCACCAATACCTAATAATTCGTCGGATTGCGTGATAGCTTGTACAAGAGTACAGGCAATTGAATGTTTCAAATATCTAAATAAGAAGTTAGATATTTGAAATATTCAATTGTTTTCCTTTTTCAATATTACCTTTTAAATAATTTTTTCATAGAAAAGAAAATAACTATAAAATCGATTTTGTTCACTTAAATAAAATCGCTTTCGAAAATCGATTCTTTAGAATGCCATCGCTATCGTAGGTACGTACAGTAACCCAATTAAAAAATTGAATTCTCAAATAGCGACAGGCGTCATCTCGATCTTGTTTTACTTGTTGTACGAATGTATTTCGCAGTCAAAACAATACATATAAATAGTTTTTGAAGTGTTGTAAGTTTCAAATGCTGAGCAGAAAATGGGTACTAGATCTGCCGCCAAAATAAAATTACGCACCGCGCCGTATAGATGCGATATTTGTGGTCGTAGATTGATGAGCGCCGAATCTCTAAGAACGCATCAGTTGTGTCTCCATAATATTGCTAATAAATTTAAAACAAAAGCGGCACCAACTAAGCAGGGTGTAACGAAACCGAAAAGTCTGCCACAAACACAGAAAACGAAGAATCTAAAGGTGGACAATAACGGGGTCAAGCAAAAGAATACATCAACGAAGAAAATCGATGTCAACAGTAAACCTTCCAACAAAGTCCCAGAGAAAAGCATGGGGAAACGTGGGACGAAGCCTATTGAAACATGCAATGAATACGAATGTCCAAAATGTTTAAAAACTTTCCCTATTTATTTCTTAGCTCATAGACATATACAAAAGAGCCACTGTGTAAACAGTCTTGATGAAAAAGTGTGAGTACAGAAATGTTCATACTTCGCATCTTATTAGCATTATTTTATTTTAATTATTTGTAAAATGAACATTAAAAAGAACTTTGGAGGTTATGTTCTCATCAAATATTTTTTACAAATTGTTTCTTGACTGTTTAGCCTTAAAAAGAATCAGTGGAATTCGTTTGTTCACCTGCTGTGTACAAATACATAGTAAATTCAAATTTAAAACAAAATTTAAAAACTGCCATTGCTTTCTTTCACCATAAAAGGCAACAAATCTCCTCCTTATTGCCAAGTTTTGGAGGCATAGTTTTAGTCCTCTTACCCTTCCAACCCTTTTCTAAAAAGAAGAGTGGGAAATAAAATAGGATTTAACAGGAAAGGGGATTGATAGATGGAAATGCTAATTTTTCTGTTTATTTATATTTATTTTCCTCCTTTGTCTATTAAAGTGTATCTATTAGTAAAACATCTGCAACTCGCATATACAACAAGCATTTGCGAGTTGCAGATGGGTTGCCTAAGTTGTCTATGGATTAAACTGTATATAATTTTGATTTTAGTTTTTACATTGGTGACATCTCCAAATTGCAATCCAAGATTCACTACTATTCAGGATTAAAATAACATAATTTCATTTTGTATGTCATTGACTGTTGAATTTAAATCAACAATAACTCACACCTGCAACCCGGAGAAGTAGGCAGAGATTATGGATTTCCTTTTGTCATGGCACACCTCAACTACAATAAATAATTAATTTTAATTAACATATCTACATAAAAGTAATTAACTTGTGTAATTAATACCATTAATTTATGAGTATGATTTCAGTTCTCCAAATTCGCCAAACTTAATAAAGCCCAACATAATGTTGGTGTGTGTTAAATGTAATAAACGGCCAAAGTCATTAGAGACCCATAAATGTACCACATTAAAGTTGGAAGAGGACGACAAAGTACCATCACCACCATTCTATATCTGCATGGGATGTAATCAAAGGTTCCAAAGTCTAAGGTTATTTGATCTTCATGTGTCCGGATTGCACTGTGATGGAGTTGAAAGCATGTTCTTCCCTACAAGTGAAGGTATGTGCATTAAAAACAATAGACGGAAAAGTGTGGTTTAAAAGTGTATGTTGAGACTAAAATTGAGAAAGGTATATTTCAGTCGTTTGGTAATTTTGAAATGATGAATGAACAGAGATTAAAAAGACTATGACTGAGATTTAAAATGAGACTTATGTCATAAAAATTTATCAGTGTTGGCAGGGGTAGAGGACTTATATTGATCAGATTAGTGACATAGTAGAGATAGGCGATATAAGGAGTACCCACAACCAACGTAAAGGCTTAATGAGGTTTAGGCTAGGCGCCTTCAGTGCTCTTCCGACTCAAGTCCGGTGTAGTTGTAAATGCCTCCTCATGTGGCAAACAGTGGCAAATGAGTCACGAAAAAAACGACGAGCAGGTATACATAGATGGATGTAGAATTGAGAGGTGTGCCAGGATCACGCCAAATAGAAATACATAATCACAGCCTACCAAATATTTCCGTTATAACAATGGTAGAGTTGTCAGCTTGTTATCTTAGATGAAGTACACTTTGCACTAGATTTATGTCATATTATTAAGAATTAAGGATGTATGCATAGATGTATAAAAGACGAAATGAGAGAATGAAATCTGTAATCTTTTTATGGATCTATCTCTTTTACTTCCTCCTGTGAAAATATAAATATTTTTTTGTCTCATTTACAGTATTCCACTCGTGGAAAGAAGATGTAATAAAACAAACAGGAGTCAAATATTACATATTGGGCAATTATAATTATAAACAGATGCATCGTTGTCCTTGTTTACCGGAAGAAAACTCAACTGATGTTGAGGATATCACTCCCTTCCTCTGCCCATCTTGTATAGTAGTCCAAGAGTTACCTAAAGGCATACAGGTCCATATCTACAAACATCATTATGGTCATAACTGTGGCACATATGTTTTGCCTGACAAATACAAAAAATATACACTATCAACACTTATACAGAATGAAGAAGCATATACAAAAATTAATGATGATCTAAAAATCACAGAAAGTGATATGTATCAGCAATTCAAACAACTGATGGAGTGTATAGTCGTCGATGCTGCCAAAATTAGCATTGATTCCCTTAAGATCTTGATCAGTAAAGCTCTAGACATGACATCAGTTTTGAATAACTATGAAGACGATTCAGAAAGTCATTTCGTATCAATGAAAAACATCCTAGAAAATAATGTCACGGAGAAATTAGGACAGTTGGATAATCAGAGCGCAAAGAAAAGAATCGGCTCGAATGACGATACGAAAACTGAGCCTATTACTAAAAGATTTAAAACTAGGACATATCAGAATAAGGATGGCTCGAAAGTGACCACAAATTTACTAGAAGATTCGTCAATTAAAATCGTCAACTCATTCTCTCTAGCGGAGCATGAAATAAGCAATGCAATAAACGAAGAAGGGATTGAAAAAGATCTTGATAATCAAGACGAGACAGGTAAAGTTACACCATCAGAAAACAACACAACAGACTCTCAAGCTAGTTCAGATAAAGAAAAAGACGATGCACCAGATATAAAAGTTAAAAAGAAACAATTGGATCAATCACCCTCATCTTTTGCAGAATCGTACAAGGATTTTGTTAAACAACTATCAGGGCATACGCAAACGAAAAAAAAGAGTAAAATCAAACCGAATTGGTCTAGCAATAAACGACAAGTTACGAAGTCTGTAAGCCCTAAACCGCAAAATATTGACAAGGAATCAAAAACTATAAAACCTACTACAGTTGAGACTTCTCCAGCTGAAGTCAAACATAAAATATCGAATGTACTTCGACCAGTAGACTATAAATATGAAGTCAAAGAACAAGAAAATGATTGTAATATACTTATTCTTAAAATATGAGAATAAAAAAACATAATAAACCCATAAGTCGTACCTATATCACTTACAAATGGTCAATCAGAGTCATGGAAATATGTTTTCATTTTACAATTAAATCTATTTTCTTATTAATTATGTTTTGAGTTATACACTATAATTAAGCTGCAATTCTGATTAAATTGCTTATATATTTTGATGGTTTCATGAATTGTTTTTATTGAAAGTCTTTAAAAATTTAAACCTAAAGAACATTTAGCATGTGAAAACAGTCCTTGAGAAAATATCAAAAAAATATAATCTTAAAATATAATCTTATATTGCCGGTAAAAAAATGTTGACAATAGATGTTTTTGTTATTGCGACATCAATTTTCGTTCG
>DWLR01004076.1:0-12571 GCA_018246295.1 Papilio alexanor hazarajatica
TCGGGATCGGGTGGATTATGGCAGTCTTCCAGGATTTCGGGACAACGCCTAAGGAGTAGGAGAACCGGAAAAGACGCATTAAGACCGGTGCCAACTCAGGAGCACATGTCTTAAGCACGATGGGGGGAATTCCGTCAGGCCCACTCGACTTATGGACGTCCAGAGATTGCAGCATCTCACGCACTGATCTCTGGAGAAACTGGAGAAATGTATTCGCTAGAAGCGACAAGTCCGCATTTGTCGTCTCTTATTTCGTATTTGTTCATTCCTATAGAGTTCTTAATTAAATAAAATAAAGAGTTTTCATTCATTCATTCCTTTGAACCCTATTCAAGTCATGAGTCTTTGATTTGTAGCATTTGTTCAGACTACCTTAATTAAAGGCCATCTGTACGATGCTTTTAATTTAATTACCATTTTCATATAATATCAAGTCTTTAAAGAGACTTCAGAACTTCAATTTGCTGAGCTGGCTCGGCGTTTAGGCGCAGCTACGAACTTGACACTCAAGATCAAGTTCGCGTGTTCTTAATGTTTCCCACAAATTCGAGATGTGTACAAAACTTCAGAAACTTTTAAAGTAAAATATTAGTCATTGAACAAAATAAAAAATCATAATAAATAGAATTTTCATTGATACTTTTTAAGTACAAGTGTCGTAATTCCTAAAAATTATAAATTTTTACAAAAAGGTTTGCGACCCTGCAGTAAATACACAAACCTTTGATTAACAAGAGAATCTTTTGCGCATTAAGAAAACAAATTTCTTAATATTGTCCTTAGATGCCGACACTTAACGAATTGCGTACAATTTGAAAAACTATTGACTGACCAATTTACGTTTTGATATTTTTGACCATTCTAAATTTACATTTATCTTATGTCATAGATATCTTCGAGACTTGTGAGTTATGTTATATTTAAACATAAGGGATGAATTTGTTGAATTAATACTTTTTATATGTGCATGACAAGTTAAATGGTTTTTACAGTAATAACAGCGGAAGAGAGCGATGACACGCCCAGTCTTCGAGTTTTAGCCAGATCCTCTGTGTATAACGCCGGAGAGAAGAAAGCTATTTACTGCAAGGGGAAAAACCTACAACAGGTTGGTAGTACAAACTATTACCATTGTTTGCTTGTTTTAGTTTTAGTTTAAATAATCATGCAAAACTGTTAAATATCAAATTAATAAATTACAATCCAATCACGACTGTAACCCTGAGGGTTATGAAGACATGTTGGATTTCCCTCTTGACTACTGAGACGACGATTGATAGAAAGAGTTTAAGGAACGAAACGTGTTGTGCCGACCGGCCGACAAAAAATTTTGATGATTTAGTGTTCCAAGCGAGTATTTTTTCGTTTATTTTTTTGTTGCAGAACTTAGAATGGTATTCGCCCTCCGGCGAGCCCGTCGAGGGTCGATCTACCACCAACACCAGAGTGTACGTGGAGAGGCAGAAGAACGATAGCCTACTGCCTCTTATCATTCACAGCCTAAAGATCGAAGACAGCGGCAACTGGACATGTAAGGCAGGCGACCTAAATGAAACCATTGAGATTCTAGTAGGAGGTGAGATTATTGTTCAATGAACCAAGATTTGCAATGCCATAAACATACTGTTGTGTGGTCAAAAATTACATTATTTTAAATTAAAAAGAAATTCTATTCTAACAGTGGTAAAGTCCGCAACAACAACATCTGTTGCACGAATGGCCCGCTCGACCGGTGAAATACCACGACATCAGAGAAGATAGGCGTGAAGTAGAATTATTCTGCATTTCATCTGATGAGTGAGGTGCTGGAGGCCCAATTGTAGTCCTCTTCCCCTTCCCACCCTTTTATAATAAGGAAGGGTTGAGAACGGATAGAGGATTTGATGGGGAAAGGGATGGATAGGAGAAGGAAATGTCCATTTTTTTGTTTGTCCCTTCCACTATCATTTAAAGGTAGGCAATGCATCTGCAACCCGCAAATGCTTGTTGCAGATGTCAATGGGTAGCGGTCACTTAGGTGACTGCTTGCGCGTGTACCACATTCTTCTATAAAAAAAAATTAGATGTTTAATCAACTGAATTAGAAGGCATTTAACATTATTTTAATGATAAACGAATTCAATAGTTCACTTTTCAGTTTTCAAGTTTTTAAATACAATTTTATGACGCAAACTAAATTACGAGCTTGGTGAGATATTAAACGATTTGAAATAACATCTTTACATTTAAAACTTTGCCGCATATTATCATTATTAAACTTACAAATAAGTTTAAGAAATATTATTTGTTTCCTTAAATTGCCGTTATCATTACTAAAACCTACGTTACCTTTTAGAAAAAGTCAACATTTCGAATCGCTTTGAGACTTTCGAAGCAGAAGAAGGCAAGTCAGCGAAGCTTAGTTGTGAAGCAAAAGGGAAACCACAACCTGTTGTACAATGGTACAAGGATATACAAGTTTTACCCGGTAATTCTTTGGGGCATGCATTAAGTTTGTAAAATTTTGTTAAATAATATTAACATTTTTGTTTTATTTTTAAAGATAAATCTAAAAAATACGTGGTGAGCAAGAACGGGAATAAATATCAATTAGAAATTAAAGACCTTAATCACCGTGATACTGGGGAATACGTGTGCAAAGTTACTCAAAACTCTCTGCGATATTATACCGACAAGCGCATACAGCTCACCGTTCAGCGTAAGCATTTATAAATAAATATTTCAGACAGCTACAATTGTTGAGCGGAGTATCGAAAGGCGTAAAAATTTTGTTTTATTGTTTCAGATAAACCAATAATGTTTAACAGTGACACGAAAGAAATTTACTCAACATCAACATATAGAATGGAAGAAGTATACGCCATTTTAAATGAAACGTAAGTGTAATTTGAACATGTTTATAAGAATTTAAAAAAATTAAACATATTGAAATTAGCATTGTAACGTTTAAATGCGTTGCATCACTGTGAAAGTAATTTTCATCGCCAGCTGACACTTTTGCATTATTCAAAGTATATAATTCTTAAAATACAAATATTTCTGGAGGTAACTAACATAATGTTTTCAATTTTAGTAAGAATATTTCATGCAGTGCAATCGCTCATCCCATTCCCACGTTTCGTTGGTTCAGAAGATATAAAAATGCATATGAAGAGCCTATTGAAGACGAGGAAATGGTAATGTTTTTGATTTTTTGTATTTTATAACATGTTCTTCCTTATAACTCTTCTTCCTTATATTTCTTATAAGTCACTTCTTTACAGAAGGTTATGTTTACAAGTACCATCAATTAACACGATAAAGTTACAGTCACCAATACGTTTATTTTACTTATACCTAGGGTCAGTCGGTCGTAAATATATTCGTATTCGTCAACGGAGTTTCGTAACTAATATAGTAATGTGATAAATCATCGTAATTATCCGAGCTTCTCACATACTTTAGTATTTCTCTCTCAGGTAGTGACGTCTCCCCGCGGCAATGTCTCTGTTCTAGTGCTCAGGATGCACAACGAAACTGTTTATGGAGAGTATAAGTGCACTGCGAAGAATCCAAAAGGAGAGGCTTCGATTATATTCCATGTTTCTGAAGGCAACAAACCAAATCCTCCGGACGAAGTAAGTTTTTGTATGATAGAAGGAGGCGAACCAGCAAAGCGAGTTAATGTTACATAGTACCCTAACTTTGAATATCCTCAACATTCTAAATAGCTACAAATGTATCATTAGTCTTATTGGAGAATCCGTGGATAAGGTCAAAGGACAGGAGGGATTGAAATGAATGGGGCGTGCGGCACCTCACTCATCATAGTATAAGAAATATAAATATGTACATATTATCTCTAATTTAGATACGTCCTTATTCTGAAACTGGGTACTTTGCTGGCTCGAAGTGTTATAAAATTATGCAACATGTATGTATGTAAATATTTAATGTTATTCTGTCTTAGCAAATGTTACCTACTACTGTTGTTGAAAAGTAAGACACATAATTGCGATATAGTTAGTAATGTTTGTTTGTTTTAGGTGACCGTGTACGCGTCTAATGTCAGCACAATAACGTTCAATGTTACCTGCTTCAGTTGCAATATGGATTTTGAATCTGATAAAGCTCCCGATCCAGAAAACCTTGTTGTTATTGGTATGAATGTTTATAATTTGCATTAATATTGGATTAATTAATTGGCCACGTATATTTTTATTTGTATTGAAATTTAGTCTTAAGTACAATTAATCTAACATTATTTTGTCAATTTTTCATCATTAAACATTGTTAATTTTTCTGAATTACATTTAATTAAATTGCGTGCCTTGCATGTGTTAATTGTCTTACAACGAAAAGAATTATAATATTTAAGTTTGTTTAAGTTATAATTAATATTAATATAAAAACTATGTGTTGATTACAGTTTGAACCATATGAAAATTAAGTATATGTATATGCATATATACATACACTTAATTTTCATTATATATATGATGCAGGTAATGTACGATTAATATAGATTCTCATTTCAGGTTACTCAATTGAGTTGGTACCGGCGCGAGAGGATTATCCTGCCGAGTGGGACACGGCGTCGATGTTCGACATTGATATTGAAAATGCCAATGGTAAAAATGTACATTACATTTTACAACAATTTTTTTCCTCATTCTAAACATCCAGCATAAAAGCGTGTTCAATACAAACGTATTATCTATCAGCTGTCGACTGTCAGCGAGCGTTACGTAGTTTATTTATTTTCTATTCATGTTTAAATTTTGTTCACACCGAACCGACGCCACGCCATTTGTCAAGGCGTAGTTGCTGACCAAAATACAGTGTAATTTCACTTTTAACATGAAATTACGCTTATTTGGCATAAGATATTATGATCATATGTTATACAATGTCATTAGTGTTCTTTGCAACGTGTTCTTATGTACTATCACTTTCGAAGCTAGCCTCATAATAATTAAGCGCCGACAGCCATCTTTGTTTACCTCATGTGGATTAGAAAATGAGAGCGTATTTGTAATTGAACATTTTGTTGACAACTTTTTGATTATGTGCAGATACACTGTTCACGGTTGGCCCACTGCCAAACAGCACGACCTTCCACGCTCGAGTGCGGACGCGCAATGCAGCTGGCCACTCGGAATGGGTGGACATCATCTCTGGTGATATTAAAACGACGGATAAAGCTATTAAGTTCATTGCGTCGCTAACATTGCTCATCGCAAGTCTTATAGCCATAGTCAATATTTAAAATGTTAACTGTCAAAATTTCCATTAGAATTTTTTTAGTTGTTAAATTCTATGTTAACTTCAGGGTTATAATTTCGTAGTTAATAAATGTTGCAAAGATTTGTTAACAAAGCTTCGAAAGTGATGAATGTTTAGGAATAATAAATATATAAATGAACTTTAGTAAAAACGATGTCTTATCTAGTCGTTACTGTTTTAACAGAGTTGTAACTATTTCATTTAAACAATTTTAATATAATAGAAGTGCATAGACATTTTTAATTGAGAAATAATTAAGTTATTTTTAAGTTTCACAAATGCATTCCATGCTGTGTGTAAATAAAATGCAATTTATGTTAGTGAAAGTGTCTATCATTGCAAATTAAATACGTGTTCATATATATGATGGCCTAAATTTTAAAATTAGGTTATATTTGTGAAATCTTTACTTAATGTGAGAAAGAAATATAGTAATTTGATTAACTAATTTCTGCCTTACTTAAAGTGGACGCTATGGACGTTGCTCTACATATTTGTATGTGTAGGTGAACAATTGCTTATATCCAATAATTAACCCAGGTTGCGTCCATGTATTGCTTTTGTAGAGTATAAGAGGCGCTATTTTAAAAGTATTTACGAAATGAAATTCATTGTTATTTTTCCAAAATAACACTATATAATTAATGGTATTATTTTAATTAAATTTGTCATTTAAATAATACAACAAACACTATTATTTTTAACAAAATCGCGTGGTTGTATCTCTATAATATATTTAATTTAAGCTGTTACGAAAAAGCTTAAAAATTGTACTATATTGATACACTAGAATAATTTTCATGGGTTCGATTTTACATATTTAAGTTTAAGTTTAACTATTAATTACATATTCATTAATTTTTACATTATTAATGAATACTAATTTCTTTATTTATAATTAATTATAAATTTTACTACTAATTACATATTCAAGAACTTTTACTTTATTAAATGAATACTAATTTCTTTATTAATAATTGAATATGATTTTGTAAATGTTAGTTTAAGTCAAGTTTTTGAAAGGTTACATTAATAACTTAAAATTATTTTATTCTTTAATCTATAAGAGAGTTACATACAGATAATTGTATAATTACAGACATAATTACATTTATATAACAATTACATATTAAAACTATGACAATATAAGTGCGTTCAGAAATTATTATACCAAAATATTTATTTCAAATAAAGTAGTTTATACCATAGTTTCCTTACAACTACAGTAACTTAGGATGGACTTCTGTACAACTTTCTATCAGATGATTAAATTGTTTGCAAAAAGTAAATTAAATTTTGACGATGATCGAGAATTAGCAATTTGCTTGAGAGTACAACTTTCAAATATGTAACATGGTCGTAAATCCCGGAATACAATATATGTCGTTATTAATTATGCCACTTGTTAAAGCACTAAATATATAGGATACGATAATAATATCCTAGAATATGTAAGAAGCGAACAAAAGCGAAGAAATTTAATTTACTTTTTTAGTTACGCAACAACAACGCAGTGCTTGATTGAATTAATTTGAAATTTGGTTGGTCAATTTTAGATATGGCCTGTAGTTTCCTTAAACTTATATATCAAATGTATACAGGAAGACTGAATTTGCTGTAGATATTCTTTCAATTGCTTTTTTGTATAGATGATCTTACAAAACACTTTTACACTGATGTTAAACGACGACGTGCTTCTAAAGCTGCATTCAAAACTGACGTGCCAGAACAAAATTGTTTCGATGCCGATAGTTTAAAAAATGAGTTATGCTTAAATCTATTGCACTAAAAAGTGAAAGTTTATTTCATTGTTTTATTATAAAATCTTATAAAATTGAAAACAATTTAATTAAAAATATTTCAAGATAATTTTATATATACGTTATAATTCAACTTCAAGTATACACAGATTGTTAAAAGTGTTAAAACACATGTTCTGCCTCCAATAAAATGGTTTACACATTACGGTTATTTCATTAAATTTTTACATTATAAGATTTTTTTAACAATAACATAATACATGTCCGTACTCTATACCATAACCCAGTACTCCTTTCTTGATAATTCCGTCCTATATTTTGTCTTCGTCAATATAGTAAAAATAGTTAAATCCAACACAATACATCAAAATGTAAACGAGAATTTTGAAAATATTCATAAATTTTCGTTACCGCAACACTAGAACGAAACGTGTCTATTACATATTCAGGCCGCCCAGTCGGATAAGTGACCACATATAGATTCGTCTGATAACGTATTGAAAAAATGATTTGGCAATAGCTCATATAGATTATGCCTATAATAAATGAAAATCAATATTTCTACGATTGTCCTCTATGCCTTCTTAAGACATTGACCGCGTTGTTAAAATTAAAACTTTGGTAGGTTCTTCGGAGGACGCCCTAGAGGGTTTCAGGCAAATAAAATCGGTGTTTATAAAAAAAGTGTTTTTTCGTATTTAATGAAACTTTGTGTAAAAATAACAATCAGCAAACAGTTGAATAGTAGAAGATCTTGTTTCCTATTGTAACACTTCACAAGAGTTATATATCTCACAGGTTGTACTACATTGTACAAGACTTCTTTTATAATATTCACTAAATATAACTATCTCTGAAAGAGGTATTATCATGATACTTGTTAGGAGTTAAGTCCATCCCATCCTTTTAAATGCGCTTATACAGACTATTGTGTTGTCCAAAGTCAATGCGGCAACTACATTTATTCCTTGTGTTGATTTATTATCCATACATTTCCGGTGAGACGGAAATGTGGGCGACAACATACGGCCATCCTGCGAACGTAGTGGTCCCGAACTCGTCTTGGTCTGAAAGTATTAGGTGAAAACAATCAGGTATCATCCGTAACATTTTGTTCTTGATTAAACACTAAACTATGGCGAACAAATTTGGATTATCCTTCGCGTGACTTGAACTAGTGGATGTTCACTCAGGATCAACTGGTCGTGTATACACTATTTTATTACAACAGCATTCATCACATACTCCTGTTGCCGTTTCCAACATTTCTCGGTACACAAACAGTGTTTGAAGCTTAAACTTTCAGACAATAATATGTCTTTAAACAACGTAGACATTTAAACCATTATAACATAAAACGTAAAGTGAACTCAAGTGTAATATAGCATAGAAACGTACAAACTCACAATATGACAACATCCGACATCCCCTACCCGACAAGGTGGAGCCATCGTTTTTTTTTTTTTTTACAAACGAATAGTAACTACCTTTTTGAAGACCTCGCAGCTCCTCTCATGGTACACAGGTACCTGGTATTCAATATTTTCTAAAAATGTTGTAACTTGAAAGGACGCAAGGTTACCAACGCGGTGTTTATGAAAGAAAAAGTTTGAAATGTACAATATTTAATGATTTCAATAGAAAAGATGGCTTGATGCTACCACCTGTATCCTGGGATCACCGGGATCCGGTGATTAATAAAATTGTATCCCAAATCAATCATACAACTGCAAGACCTCAAGGTACTATGAGCTTATTTTGCTTAAATTGGAATAAAAGGATAATTAAAGAGAAGGACACGTCGCCAGCAATGTTGAAATCAGGACGTTAAACTCGTCACAACTCAATAAAATGCCTGAGTAAGATGTATACATGTAAAATTTCAAATAATATGATGGCAAATATTATATCCGATATAATACTTATATATTAATATTAAACCTAAGCTTATGAAGCCCGTTTGTAGCGCCAGGTGCGTTGAGGATATTACATCCTTTAACAATATTCAAATGAAGAATTTCAAAATTTGTACCTTCAGGCCCAAGAGTCTCGATTTTTCGTCTGATTTATATTAAAACTTTTTTTACATTAAATCTACTGTCGATATACATAATTTACTATTATAAAAAAAACATGTAAGTTTTGATTTACAAGTTTGGTGTTGAAAGTGATTTGAGAACATTTCGATTTCCAACAGTAGCCATGATTGCTGAAGCGAAGAATTAGATGTTCGTAAATTATTTTTATTTAAAATTTCTCTTGTGACACAAAAATCCCCTAAATTCATGTTGAACTATAACATTTTACCGATTCCGAAAACATTTTCAGTTTTCGGTCAACGTTTCGGGGATCATACAAGGGCTTCAAATTACAACGGAATTCTGTAACTAGAAAAATTTCTACGGTGAACGAATCAAAAGACCTTATTTTTAATTTCCTTCTTTCTTTAGAATATGTTAAGTCTGAGAAGCTTTTGGGATAAGTGACTTAATTTATTCACTTTTTTAAGTTTGCTAGTTTTATAGATGTCTTAATTACTATTAGAATTTATTTCTTTTTTAAATTTGTAAATCTTTTTTAGTCGTTTTTAAGCGGTACCTCGCGATACAGGCTAAGTCTAGTGCGAGGACCATTAGTAATTCGGTAATTGTTTTATTTGTACTTCCACAATAGAAGTAATATTTTTGTTAATTTTATTAAAATTACAAACCAAAACTAGGATTGTCAAAAACTAAGAAGCTTAATATATTTAAATATGCGTGACAGTTTCACATTATGGCCACTAAATTCACAGACAGAAAAAAGACGCGCGTGTCGGACTCACGAGCTAAAAGCTTTACGCAAATAGAGAATATCATTTCGTGACACGCATTCGCATACATTATTTTGTAGATTAACAACTCATTTCACCATCAAATATTAAAGATATCATATTGCTAAAATATTTCATGGTGCATGTTGAATAAGAGCACTATGTACAAAAATATCTATATTAAAAATAAATTAACATAACACTCACGCCAGTAACCCAGAAGGGTAGGCAGATATCCAAGGCGCAAGTGCGGCCTCACATGGAATACTGCTCGCATCTCTGGGCTGGAGCTCCACAATACCAATTTCTTCCATTTGACCGCATACAACGGAGAGCGACTCGCATCGTCAACGACCGAGCTCTTACTGATTGGTAAAGTAAATTAATTATCTTATAACGTTTTATAATAAAAACAAAACTGACTTATTTTTTTTTTTAATAATTGAACCCCTTTTTCGGGATAAGAAATGGAAAAAAGTTTTGTTATCGGTTGCTACAACATCGGTTGGCATGATAATGTTGATAATAACAACATTTTGACACGTTATCCAGTATTGAAATTGATATACGAGGATTCAAATTACAAAAATGTTTAGCTAGAAAACAAAGAAACGAAAGTGTGCGAATCCGTAGGTAATACCTAGTTTTATTTATACTTAATCATTTTTAGTCGCGGTACATCTCAGTACAAATCTTTTAAATCCAAACGGCGATTGCCTTAAGTCTACCAATATGTCAATTTTCGGTACTCAAGGTCCAATGACAAAAGCAAAACAAAATTAAATGGGATCCTTTCTAAAAACAGAAAAAAAATCAATATCGGTTCGGCAATGACAAAGTTCTGCTTTAACAAACATTAAAAATACAACCGAATTGAGAACTTTCTTTTTTTTATGGCGGTTAAAAATATATTTCATCCTACAACATTTTCTTTATATTAAAGTACACAAAAGTACCCAGTACATAAAAGTATTTACACAATATGATGTAATTTGTTTATCTACGTTTATTTTATTCATAACAAAAAAAACATGTAAGCAAATAATTTCGACATAACTTTCATACAAGTTAAATAACGTTATGAGTGACTGAGACGCATACATTTCTATACTATTTAAATATACAAAGTATAGATATAATAGACGATAAACATTATCATAGCGTTGTTGTTGAAATAATAAATTAGCGTTGCCATATGTGATGTTATGATAGATGTGGCGCTAAATTGTTTAAATTGCATTCAAAACGTTAACACAGCTGTTATTACGGTTTACGTTATTTGGTTTTACGTTTGACGTAAACAATTGCATAATAGTAATACGCTATTAAAAGTAGCTAGTAAAACCATATTCAGCCATGTTTAACTGAGATTAGAAATTGTATATTAAATGATGTCAACAAAACTTCTGAACGTTAATTCAATTTTTTTTTAAATAAAAACAGTACTTTTTAGCTGCATTAAGCTTTATTGAATATTCTTCCAAAATTTCAACCATAGTCATAGATGTAGTAGTTGTATTGGGTTCATGAATTAATAGCTGATACATGAATATACACTACCGACAGAAAGTTTCCGGACAAGCTTCTTGTTTATTTTTTAATTGAAATATGATGCATAAACACGTTAACACATTACAAAGTGTGTACGATCGTGTCTTCGACTTTCCTCCCTGTCCCTGCGCACTGTTTGTGAAAAACAAAATAAAATCGTTATCCATAACATTTAGTACGCATCTAGCATGCAACGAAGTAAACGTATTTGAATTATTTTTTTCTATTTCTTATAAAACTTGGATTATTTTTTACATTTTTTTGATTTCTAGTAGTGATTTTATTATTTCCATATAATTATATTACTTTTAAAGTAAGTACATTTTTTTTTGTTTTGTGGCATCACTTCGAGTAATCTTGTAGTCGAAATAATTAATTTTTTTTTATCAATTTATTTAAGAAAATGGGAAGGCACCCTAATACAAGTATAGAACAACGTGCATCAATTGTTGCTCTTCACGATGAAGGTTTTACTATACGTTATATTGCGAAAAAATTAAAAATACCACGTTCTACTGTCGGAGATGCCATCACTGGTTTCGAAAAAACTGGATCAAATCAGGACAGAAAACGCAGTGGGAGGCCCCGTGTAACTTCTAAAGCAGAAGATAAGTCTCTAATCATCATGTCTAAAATGAATAGGAAGCTTACAGCACCGGATATTCAAATGCGGTTTAATAAAAGTCATGATAAACAGATATCAGTAAGTGTAGTAAAGGAACACTTACAAAAAGCTGGCCTAAATGGTAGAATTTCTACAAATAAACCACTCTTGCGACGCGGAAATAGAAAAAAAAAAGACTAGAATGGGCCCTTGCACATAAAGATGGACAGTAGAAAACTGGAAACAAGTCCTGTGGACTGATGAGTCCAAATTCGAAATGTTTGGGCAAAAGCGAAGAATTTATGTTCGTCGCGCATCTTCAGAAAAAATGCATCCTGATGCTATAACTCTAACTGTTAAACATGGAGGTGGCTCCGTGATGGTGTGGGGGTGTTTTTCATATACCGGAGTAGGGGATCTCTACAGAATTAAAGGAACCTTGGACAGAAATGGTTACCATTACATATTAAAAACGCATGCAAAACCCTTCTGGGATGCGCCGAATTGGCCGTGGGTATGTGTTTCAGCAAGATAATGACCCAAAGCACACATCTAAGCTTTGTCTCAACTATTTAAAAA